>JANAVB010026999.1:3228087-3255183 GCA_029216955.1 Iris pallida | reverse complement strand
AGTCCCAACTCAGGTTACAAAGAGCTAATACTCAAAATACAAAATAAGAAGTCCATCACTGAAGCGCTTCCGGCAGACTAGCATGAGAACATCGAGCTAATGCTCGTTTGATTTGCCTCTTCACCTCAAACACAAGCTGCTGACCATCATAGGAATAATGCTCATATCTCCATTTATTCCTGTTTTTCCATAGACCCATATTATCGCCCCTAGTGAGACTTGTTTCAAGTGCTTGCTCCCACGAAGCCACATAATTCTCATCCTATCTTCAATAGCAGTCTGAGATTACGGATATTGAAGTATCATAGTAGTATTCCCAAACTTCACGAGCCAACTCCCCTTCAGATAAATATGGCTCATAGTCTCAGTCGTCGGTTCCTACACAATGACATGATGAGCCAATTGAAATCCAAGTCTTTGAATAACCTCATCTGTAGGGAGTCGTCTCCACACACCCTCCACAATAGAACCGACCATTTGGTCGGGATACATGGGCTCCAAATATTAGAATCTATTGTCACAGCAGCATACTCTTATAGTATCCCATGCAGAGAAATCGAAATATGCCCGATCTACCAGAGACAAATAAAATTCTCAGTGTCACCCTGCCTCTGGTGGAATCTGATCATCCCCAGTTCTCTCCCTTTGAGAACCGCTTCCATATGCGAAGCGCCTTGAGGAGCAGTAGCTAAAGACGGATCTGATAATGGATAGTACTTAGCTTTCATGTACTGAACCCAAAGATTGTTAGAGGTTCTAACTTTCCACCATAATTTCACAGTTAGAGCATTGAAACATCCTGTAACGTCTAATGCCCAATCCCCCTTCCTCATCGGATGCGTCATCTTGTCCCATGCAACCCAAACTCGTTTGTCACAACCAAGTTTGGAACCCCAGAGGAAACTTTGAAACATATCTTCTACTCGTTTAATAACACTAGCTGGAGGGTTACAAGCAGCTAAAGTATAAACAGGAATCGAAGTTAGACTGACTTAGCAAGATAGCCTACCTCCCATCGACAAAGCCTTATTGTGCCAGCCACAAATCTTGTATCTAATTTTAGATACTAAATCATCAAACATTGCAGCAGTGCGAATTCCCGCAGTCATAGGAGAGCCCAAGTATCATAGGCAAATTGTTCACCTTGAACCCAAAAGCATTGCGGATCTCTTCCACTCGTTCTTCAGTAATAGTTTCGATAGGTATATGCTGATTTTCTCAACATTAACCTTCTGGCCTGAAGCTTGTTCATATTGTTCAACCACTTCATTAATTTCCGAATGGATTTCTTCTCCCGCCTGAGAACACTATATCATCAGCATAAGCCAAGTGAGTGACAATAGGACAACCGCTAGGGGAATAATATGGGTAAATCCACTATCCTCTCGAAGACTGTTAAGATTACTGCTCAAACATTCTGCAGCAATAACAAATAGAAGAGGGGATATAGGATCTCCCTGACGCAGCCACACAAGCTTTTAAAGAAACCTGACGCACTACCATTGATAAGAGTAGAGAACCAAACATTGTCCAACAGATGTAAAATAATGTTGAGCCATTCATTGCAAATCCCATCTTGCGCATCACCTTTAAGAGAAAAGCCCAATGAACACGATCGTAAGCTTTACTCATGTCTAGTTTCAAAGCTGCATTGCCTCCCCGATATTTGTGATGAATCTTGCTGATCAGTTCCTGAGCAAGCACAACATTGTCAATGATTTCCCCCCTTGATGAATCCGCTTTGTTCCTGAGATATCAACATGGCAGTAATGAGAAGCCGTCTAGCAATAACTTTTGAAAACAATTTGTTAACAAAGTTACACAAACTTATAGGTCTATAGTCCTTCATGGTCTTCGGGTCCTTCCCCTTCGGAATAGGCAATAAGTGAGTACTCGTAATCGATCTAGGGAAAGCAAAACCATCAAAGAACAAGTGTACCGCTTCCAGAATGTCTTGACCAATGATCTCCCAAGCTTTGATGAAGAAACGTCCAGAGAAACCATCTGGACCTGGAGCACTATCCTGATCCAAACTCTTGAGAGTATCAACCAGCTCATCCATAGTAGGTTTGGCCATGAGCTGATATTGTCTCTTGAGTAATAGAAGTCGGGATAGCCGAAAGAAAGTAAGCGACTGAGATATCGCTAGGAAGGAAAAGATTACTATAATAATCATTAGCCTCCCTTTGAATATCATGCAACTGAGTAAGAGAAGTACCTTCCTCCGTGAGCAATCTGTGAATATGGAGTTTGTTTCTATTAGCGGAAACACACGAATGAAAATATTTCGTGTTCCTATCCCCCTCACTGTCCCTTAACTCTCTCTTTTTGCCGCCAAAACGAGTCTTCATAGCCAACTCTCTGCTTCAACTCCCCTTTGCCTTCATCCACTCTTCTCTCAAAGATGCATCAGATTCAAAAGCAATCTCCGCAGCCAAAGCTCTATCTTCTGCTTTCTTAGCTTCCTGAAAGTATCTCCAAACGTACTATGTGGCTCCACGCAGATAAGGCTTTCCGAACAGCAGCTAACCGAAGCCCAATTCGCACCATACTATTAACATTGTCAGGGAGTTCCAAGCATTCCTAACAATGTAGTAAACTCGGCATGAGATGTCCAAAATTAAGAAACCGAAATAATTTTCTATCCGAGTCGCTTACTCTTGATGTAATGATGATCGGACAATGGTCAGATTCAGTACGATTGAGATGCATACAAGATGATGAGGAGCCCATTCTGACCAATCACTATCCAAAAGCCATCTATCAAGTCGAGATCCCTGACGATGAGGGCCTTCAGCTGATTTCACCCAAGTGTAACAACTGCCAGTGTAGGGAATTTCTGTGAGGCCAGAAGCGAGCTAAAATTAAGGAATTCGTTAATTCCTACAACACAAGGAGGGAGCCGCCAAATTTTCCTCTGTAGAAGCTATAGTATTGAAATCACCTCCCACCATCCACGGCAGTTTATATCTTCCTTGCAACTGAATCAAGCGTTCCCAAAGATCGCGTCTACCCTCCTTTTTGTTATGGCCATGCACCACAGAAAGAAGAGAGGGGAACTGGAGCATAGCGCCTGAAATGGTAACACTGACGGCCTGATCATAAGAGTCTATCTCGACCATGTCAACCTCATGTTTAACCATGATCCAGATATTCCCTCTAGCATTCGAAACTGTTGTTTAAAACCCTAATTTAAGTTGAAACCCATATAATTGTTGAGGAGATACTTTCGGTTCTATGATAGCAAGAACCATTATTTTATGAATGCGACATAAAGATTTAAGTCGCTTTAAAGACATCGTATCCGCAATTCCTCTAACATTCCACAAGAGAATATTAAACATTATGTGTTGAGGAGGTTAATGTAGTTTGTGGACCTTTTGACGTCGATCTGGTGTGTCGGGGTTCAGCTGGCACGGGGTATATTTTCTTCTTTCCCCTACCCTTTCTGGGAATGGCCGAGACATTGACTTCTTGTTCCTCCTCTTCCGCAATTTCTGCCCACGACTTCGGGATCTCTCCTTCTTCTGGCTCCGTCTGTTCTGATGATGTTTCTTCTTCTTCCACCGCTCCTTCTATAGCTGTGTTATCCCTGCCTTCATTTGTAATTGTTTGATTTGGAATGTTCTCCTCCATAGGCCTGTCCAATTGGTTTGTATTCATCTGAACCCTCGTCGGGGAATGAGTAGTAACTGTCTTGTTCAACTGCAAGTTAGTAATTAATTGAAGCTGACTACCTGCAGCGTCGGGAGGAGTGTTGCCGTCGGGAGGGGTGTTGCCGTCATCCAGAGCTTCGTCATTATTAATCTCCATGTCATCAGTAACTTTTTTACCCATTACTATTGCAGGAGAGAGCACAGGAGCTTCCTTGGTATGCGATGCTTCCTGCTCATTGGAGGACGGATCCTGAATTAATAGTCCCTTGCCTTTATTGATTGGAGCTTTGGATATTGTGGGACCCACCATCGGAGTAGGAGCTGCTGTAACATTATTTTTTTCTTTCTGTAACTTACACTCATCCCTTGTATGACCCTGATGAAAACACATAGAGCAATATTTAGGAGAATGATCATATTCACTTGCTGCGTGTATGATCGACCTTGAGGCAAATTTATTCGGATGACTTTAGGCAAATTTTTACTAGCATCCACTTCGACGAAAACACGGGCCATACTTGGACGATTCAGCTCTTCCGTCGCCTTGTCCAGACGCAAAGGATTACCAATGCTAAGGGCAATGGAGAAAAGCGCATTCTTGTTAAACAATTGAATAGGAAGGCCCGGGAAAGAAACCCAAACTGGGACTATCGGAGACTCTTTAGAGACCGAGAAATCTTTTGACCATCTGAAAACCCTCATGGGAGCACGAACAACATACCATATGTCTCGGGAGCGAAGGCGAAGGAAATCAACCTCCAGAGAAGGTCGAATAAGCACGTGTTTAGAATCAATAAGACCCACCTTGATGATGCCATTGAATTTAAATTCCTCGAAAGCTTTACGGATCGCATCAATGGATGGCCGTTGATGAGAAAATTTGCCGATCAATGCAAACTTGAACGGATCCGCTAAGATATGTTCATCCTCCTCCGAGAAGGAGATCACAGGCACGCCTTTTGAGTAGGAAGGATTCCTAATGGCGATCGATGGTGGTGGAGATGGAGCACCCCCCGCCACCACCGACGCGAACGTCGGGTTCGGCACAGAGACCATAAATGCAGATGGCCAAGTGGTCCACCTGCACGTTGAGAGACGCCGGCCCGGCCGAGGCCAAGCCGGAATCCGGGTGGAAGATGATCAAAGCAAGGTCGCCGTCGCCCAAACCCTAGGAGAGCGCCTGTTATATATATATATATATATATATATATATATATATATATATATATATATATATATATATATATGTGTGTGTGTGTGTGTGTGTGTGTGTGGTGTGTGGGTGTGTGTGTGTGTGTGTATATAAAAAAAAAAAAAAAAAAAAAAAAAAAAAAAAAAAAATATATATATATATATATATATATATATATATATATATATATATATATATATATATATATGTGTGTGTGTATAGATACGATTTTATATATGTATATGTATATATATATGATTGTATATATAATGGTATATATGATTGTATACATGGTGGTATATTGGATTGTATAGATATATTAATAATAGAGAAAAAAAAAAAGAAAAAAGAAATAGTAAATAAAATAAAAATAAAAAAGGAATAAAGAAATCAACCCAGCCGAATCCCAGGCTCCAACCCGAGCAAAGGAACCCGACCACCCCCTTTATTATATAACGCGAGAGAGAGGAGAGTTCGTGAAAACCCTATTCCACAACCTACGCCGCGCCACCCTAGCACCTGAGCGACACCCCCGCGATCACGCGTGCCGCCAGGAGTCACCGCCGGCCACCATTGTGTAGTTCCCCGTCCCGCTCAGTCAAACGGAGGAATCATAATGCCGACGGTGTTCGAACTTAGCCTTACAACGGCGACTCGAAGACCCGCACGGTCGAGGCGAATTCTCGCTCAGGTGGGGTAGTTTCGGTGAACTCGTCTCATCTTTGCCTTCACATAATAAATCACATGTTTTTAACTCGCACAAGTAGGCTTGATAATAAAGAGACGAATCCACATAGCTAAAGAGAATAATCCCGACAGGTCGAATTGAGTTAGAATATGGAAAGGTCCAACGGTCGGCTTAGAGTTGGTGCACGGCGTGCTTTGAAAATGACACTCGGTCCTTCGTCCCGTGGCTTGGGAGAAGGAAAAGCTGGTCTTCGCCACAAGCTAAGAGTTAGCTAAATTCATAGGCGTCGCCCGCATAAATGCTTCATAAAGCATGCACAGCCTCTTCGCCCAAGGCGTGGCATAGCCTCTGCTCGCCGATGGGTTAAGTTGTATTGCACGGCTTGTGGCATAAGTCTAGGCACCTCAAATAACTTGGTTGTTCAAAGTCGAACGCGTGCACGGCACGTTCCTACGACGCAAGGCTTGACGCAGCCTTTGCTCGTCAAGTTGTTGCAAAGTAAGTTAGACAAGTTACGTTAAGCTAACAGGAGTAGTAGCAGGCACGGCCCTATGAGTTCTACGACTGGGTGTAACCATATAGTCTCACGATTGTAAGGCCCATCATATAGAGTATGACTTGGGCGGTGGTGTCACATAGAGTTTCAAGTTGGTTTAAGACATAATGTCACGGACTTAGTATTTTAAGGCACGGGCCACGGTTGATTCATTGAGTTTGGAAAGTGTTTCAATAGTTGTTCTTGAGTTGAGTGAAATGATAGGGAAAGAAAGAAGAATGCTCACGACTGGGTCGTCGAGGCAAGAAAGAAGAATGCTCGCGACTGGGTCGTCGAGGCAAGAAAGAAGAATGTTCGCGACTTGGTCGTCGAGGCAAGGTCTCAGATGTGAGAAGTATTGAACTTAGCCCTGAAAGAGATGGTAACACTAGAGGTAGAATGACTGTGTGAGACGTCAGTTTGAGTCGAGTCTTGCAAGGTCATGGACAACTTGTCGACATGGTAAATTTGTTTCCTCGGATGATAACCTGGGGCCACAGCAGGACCGTTCCGGCCTAGGAGGAAACTTGAGGGTGAATGTGAGCGGGATAGCTGAGCCTGGGACAAAGTATTCGGTGGACGCTCATTGGGGCTAGCTACCCGCTATGACCGGTCCATCTTATACTCAGCTAAAAGGGAGTCAACAATGGCTCTGGGAGACAGTGACCAAATCATATAGATGAGTCAGCATGGGTGGCGATCCGCATGTATGCCTTTGGAAAGAGTCGAGTATTGAGTGCAGTATATCAAGAAGTCGAGTTGAATGTGTATGTATAGTTGGAACACAAAATATTGGGCCTAAGATTTGGCTGCAACGAAGACACCGTGCTTCGGTATGAGATGTGGCGTCGAGTCTTGTGTTGTCGGCATATAAGTTACATAGTTTGGATGTGAGTTGTCTTGAGTCTAAGTCAGGAAAGGCCGCAAGGCAAAGTCGATCGAGTGACACTTAACCCATAAGTCTTGATTGGGTCAGTTGATGATTTAGTAGCAAAGGGCCGCGATGCGGCAAGGGCCGCGAGGCGGCGATATGATTGAGTCTCATTGAGTTGCGAGGCACGGCCTCAACAAGGACTTATAGCACGGTCACACGGGAATGGAGTCTTATCGCGTAGTTGCGTCTCTAATTTTAAGCCGTAAGGCAAGCACCACTTGATAGGTTAACGTTGTTGAGTCGACGTTGTTGTTGCAAGCACGGAATGGTCTAGGGACACAAAATAGGCCAAGGCGTCTGTCCTAAAACCGATTCTAAGGAAAGAGTAGAAAGACAATCATAAAGGGACTATGTTACACACAAAGTAAATTAACGTGTTGGTTTCGTATGGGTGGGTGAGGAGCTCATTCCACCAGTACAGTTGAGTACCGACACCCACATAGTTTTCATGTACAGGCATAGGTAGAAGTTCGTGGTGCGGAGCTCGCTTGGATGCGTCGAGGCACGGAGTTCCTTGGCGATTCGATGCATGCGGCCGCATGTATTCAAGACTTATACAGGACATAATGTATGGACGTCGCCTTCCAAAGCATCCGCTGGCTCAAGACATATATTGAGAGATGAGAGAGAGCTGAGTGACTTGTAATGTGAGCTTGAGTGACTTGTAATCTTGGCCTTGCGCCCCATTGTAATCTTTGTTTCAATATCAACGAAGAGCTTCTTTGAATAACTTGTGTTTTTCTTTAAAATTTCCACTGCTACTATTCAATGTCTCTGTATGGGACTTCTGTGCGATGACCCCATCGTAGCCGCTGAAATCGACCGTTATGGAACCCACCTTGCACGAGCATAATTTAGGCTTGTGCGGCATCACGCCTTAGCAAGGACGATCGCTCCTACGGGAGCGGGGCGTGACATAATGGTATCAGAGCACGGCTTTACGTCCTTAGACTATCGATTGAATTCTTTAACTCCGTTGTTTCTGCAAACTCTGAATGATTGCTTCCGCAATATTGATATCGTTGGTGCGCTCTCTCTCAATTATCCTACAGGATGTCCATACAATAAGTCTATCTATTTTGAAAAACGTAGGAGAACAGTTTTTGATAAAACTAAAAGATGGTTTACGTAAGTACGGTTGGCTAAATCGGGCTGGACATATACACCAAAGTTGCGTCGACCTTAGAAAAGTCAAGTGCGGGAATTGAATAGTGTCGAGCAAGAATGAGTTGAACTCGGTTGAGTAAATTGAGATGACTATCGATAGGGGTGCTATCGAGCGACGATAACGTCGGTACGATATAGATGAGCGTGCTTGGAAATTGAGGAATGGTTCGAACGAAAAATTTGAAGAAGTCAATTTTGATTCGAATGATAAGTTGAGGATTTGTTGAATGACTTCATCCCTGAGTGGTGTATGTGATAGCCTCAGGGATGTCGATCGATCGATTGAGGATTTGGGGTGTCGATGAGTCTATCAGCAAGCGTCGCACATATACAAGGCCTTAGATTGAGTGAGTTGTTATCATGAAGTTTGATAAGTGGATTCACACAAATTAGAAATGACACGCACGGAACATGTACGGGATTGAGGATTGCGCGAGTATGAAATACGAAGGTGATTAAGTAGATAAATCAAATCGAGAAAAAGTTAAGGTGTGCGAATGGATGACTTGATCGAGGAAATCGATAAGAATCGCATACGAAAAGTTAGCACGATAAGAGGATAGCGTGCATGAAAAGTTTGATTCAAATGTGTAAAAATGACTCTGAGGATTGGAATGGATGTTGTTCGATGAATTGAGTTAGCAAAGGGACGATGCGAATTGAGGAAATACGTTGGTCGATGACTTAAGATAGATGGATGAATAATACGTGAATTTGGATTTGAGAAAATTGATGTTGTGAATGATTTGAGCGATAATGATCGAAATTGATTTTGAATGTCGAGGAGATTATCCAGTCGGACGATGACATCATTCGTACGACTCAAAATTTGTTGCAAAGGAAGATCGTCAGGTTACGCATATCGTCGATGGTATTGAGGCGTATCAAAGATCGATATGCGATAACTCGGGGGTACTCTGACTCGACGAATGACGATCGTGCAAGTGTTATTGTTCGGTTGGATGCTATACTTAGGATTTTGATCGAGATGAATGTTGGATGAAATGATTGTGTCTTGAGGGTTACGCGGATAGCCACAACGTCGACGATCTTGTCTTGTGCGAGTGCAACTCTAGCCTCGCACATGCGTTGCGTCGGATTTGGTGCGATCGTTTCGCATGAGCGCTGACATGGTGATTCATGTCACGGGAATGATCAAACTCGAAAAATCAGGATACGGCAACTTTGATTGTCTCGACTTGTCGGTTTGATGCGAAAGAAAAATTTGAGGATGTTAGGACTTGCAATTGATGAATGAAATAAACTTGAGGATTGAGTAGGTCCAATCCATGCATCGAGAATGAATTAGTCTAGACTCGAACAAGAGTTACGTCCCGATGAGGATGATTATCCCGCGGGAGCGTGCATGGTGATTCATGCCCACCGTAGATAATCTGACTCGTGTGAGATTGGGGCGCAACATGTTGTTAAGCTAGACGACCTCATGATCGAATACGTGAATTAGGATGAATGACTTAGGGAAAACGAAATGTGAATTATGGTTTAGCGGTGAATTGTGTCGTAGCGTGCTTGACTTGGAAGGATTGATAGGCGGATTATGTCGAACATGTTCGAAGAAATAGACTATATGAAATGGCTTGATGAACGAAGTGATATTGATATATCAAAGAATTGGTTGAAACGTGAGTTATCGTAGGATGGCTTTGCTGAATGACTCGGACCCCGTGCGACAAATATTGGGATGTGTGTAGGTAATCTATACTCGAAGTTTAGAAATCGGAGTGATGCGAGCTTGGGTAGAAAACCCCGTACTATTAATTTCGTTTGACCATAGGATGGGGTCAGTATTGATATTGTTGTTTGGGAACCATGATTCCAATACTGAAAGACATAGCCTAGCGGTTAGGCAGACGTCCGAGTGCGAAGTGGTAGGATTGTGGAGGCACCACTCGCGAGCTCGGTTGACATGCACGTATATCAGGGACGCCCGAATATGTGTACGATCTGACTCGAGTTGTGATAGCGGATTCTCTATCACGAGGCTTGGCCAAATTGCATGTATTTTGGGGACACCTAGAATATGTGCACGATCCAACTAAGTGATACGTTGAATCAAGTGAAACTTGAGGAGCGGGAAAGGTGTCGAGGATTTTGAAATCGTGAGTTTCGAAGAAATGTTGATGATAATGCGATCATTGAATTGAGATGGGTTCGAATGTTGGTTGATCGGTTGGTGTGCCTTACGATTAAATTAGCGATAGCACGAGCGTGGCTCGGATTGAGGGAACGCATAGGAGTAGTGTGTGCGAGAAACGTAGAATGTTTAATTAAGTTATAAGCCAATAAGAGTACTCAGTAAGTTTCGAGGATAAAACTTTTTCTGAGTGGTGTATGATGTAGTGCCCCGTCCCGCTCAGTCAATCGGAGGAATCATAACGCCGACGGCGTTCGGACTTATCCTTACAACGGCGACTCGAAGACCCGCACGGTCGAGGCGAATCCTCGCTCAGGTGGGGTAGTTTCGGTGAACTCGCCTCATCTTTGCCTTCACATAATAAATCGCATATTTTCAACTCGCACAATTAGGCTTGATAATAAAAGAGATGAATCCACATAGCTAAAAGGAATAATCCCGACAGGTCAAATTGAGTTAAAATATGGAAAGGTCCAACGGTCGGCTTAGAGTTGGTGCACGGCGTGCTTTGAAAATGACACTCGGTCCTTCATCCCGTGGCTTGGGAGAAGGAAAAGTTGGTCTTCGCCACAAGCTAAGAGTTAGCCAAATTCATAGGCGTCGCCCGCATAAATGCTTCATAAAGCATGTACGGTCTCTTCGCCCAAGGCGTGGCATAGCCTCTGCTCACCGATGGGTTAAGTTGTATTGCACGGCTTGTGGCATAAGTCTAGGCACCTCAAATAACTTGGTTGTTCAAAGTGAACGCATGCACGGCACGTTTCTACGACGCAAGGCTTGACGCAGCCTTTGCTCGTCAAGTTGTTGCAAAGTAAGTTAGACAAGTTACATTAAGCTAACAGGAGTAGTAGCAGGCACGACCCTATGAGTCTACGGCTGGGTGTAACCACATAGTCTTACGATTGTAAGGCCCATCATATAGAGTATGACTTGGGCGGTGGTGTCACATAGAGTTTCAAGTTGGTTTAAGATACAATGTCACGAACTTAGTGTTTTAAGGCACGAGCCACGGTTGATTCATTGAGTTTAGAAAGTGTTTCAATAGTTGTTCTTGAGTTGAGTGAAATGATAGGACAAGAAAGAAGAATGCTCGTGACTGGGTCATCGAGGAAAGAAAGAAGAATGCTCGCGACTGGGTCATCGAGGCAAGAAAGAAGGATGCTCGTGACTGGGTCGTCGAGGGAAGGTCTCAGATGTGAGAAGTATTGAACTTAGCCCTGAAAGAGATGGTAACACTAGAGGTAGAATGACTGTGTGAGACGTCAGTTTGAGTCGAGTCTTGCATGGTCATAGACAACTTGTCGACAAGGTAAATTTGTTTCCTCGGACGATAACCTGGGGACACAGCAGGACCGTTCTGTTGACCCAAACTGGATCACAGTCAACCTAATCTTGACAATTAACAAAACAATATTTATCGTAGTCCAATTTGACACATCGAGCTCGAAATCAATCTACTCAGCTCATTTGTTCCAGTTCACAGCTGATTGGAGTTTTACCACTTTGTTGTATACTGGAGTCTCTATTTTTATTATTCTTGAGTATAGGATGATGTACGTTGGATCATACTGAGCACTTTGGGCTAGCCATAGCTTTATAGGTTGACTTAGCCCAAATCCCAATCAACCCATTCATCCAAAAGCCCACAAAGATCATTCTGTCCATAGAAGACAGAGTTCGGGCCGAACTCGGTCCCCTAAAATTCAGGACGCTGATTTTTAGGTATTGATCTCTGCAGTTGTCCAACGGCCAAAAATTTGAATTATTTATACCGAATTCTGGCCGAATTCTTCCTACCCCGAACCCTATAAATAGGCCTTGGTTTCTCTCATTTGAAACCATCCACTCTTCCCTTCTTCTTCTCTTACATAGCCTATATATTCAAGAGCCTTACCTTCCCATCCACTTAGCATTCAAACTTCCCAACCGTCCAAGGTGCTCGGTACGATTCAGCTAGAAGTTTGAAGTACAAGAAGTTGTAAGCCACTTGGAAAAGTCCAAGTTTCGCCAAAGCGATCATTGAAAGAAGTTTGGCGTGCTCTTCTGTGAAAAGGCACGTGGTTGTAACCCTATTTAACAAATAGTGGATTTCAATCCTGAGCTAGAGTTCTCAGGCCTGGACTAGTCCTCCACGAGGGAAACCAGGTTAAAAATCTTGTTGTGTTTATGCTTGCTCTCTACTCTTTATTTCTGCATTTATTTTTACTCTGATTATTTAGTTGGTGAAGAGAGTTTAATTTTTAATTGATCATCTTTGATATAAACTCTATTCACCCCCCTTCTAGAGTTGCCAACTTAGTCTTCAATTGGTATCAGAGCTCTGTTCTCTTATCAAGGACTAACATCCTAGAGCTGATCCATGGCAACCACTCAACCCATATTTTCAAATCACGGTGAAGGGCAGTCCACACATAGGCCTTCCCTATTTGATGGAACAAACTATACCTATTGGAAAACAAGGATGAGTTTTTATCTCAAGTCGCTAGACTTCGACCTGTGGACCATCGTCACCGATGGTTACAAAAAGCCCGCTAGGATAGTTGTCAATGGTGATCACATTGAGAAACCCCATGACAAATATTTTGACGAAGAGAAGAAACAGGCGAGTCTAGATGCGAGAGCTATTAATGCTTTATTTTGTGCTATAGACAGGAATGAGTTCAACAGGGTCTCAACATGCACCACCGTTCATGAAGTATGGAGACTTCTAGAGGTGACGCATGAAGGAACCACCCAAGTCAAAGAGTCGAAAATAAGTCGTCTCACTCAAGAATATGAGGCTTTCAAGATGAAGCCAAATGAGACGATCATACAAATGATTACAAGATTCCTCGACATCATCAACCCCTTGTCTTCTCTCGGCAAACAATATACAAATCACGAGAAGATTCGCAAGATACTTAGGGGCTACCAAAGATTTGGAACCCTAAGGTGACAGCCATCATAGAAGGAAATGATCTCACGACTATGTCCATGGAGACTTTGATAGAAAAACTGATGACTCATGAGCTTGACCTCAAAGACTTCGAAGAGCCTGCTCCTAAGGCTAAGGAGATTGCCCTTAAAGCTCACTGACGAAGGGCTGATCCTGAAGAGATGGATGACGACAACTCGGAAGGTGAAGATCAAGCTCTCCTTGTCCGCAACTTCAAGAAATTCCTTCGCTTCAATCGAAGAAAGAAGGAACCACAAGAAGATGAGAAGAAGAGCCAACATGCTACGGTTGCAAGAAGACTGGACACGTCCGAAAAGACTGTCTATTCACAAAGAAGAGCAACCGATATGAGAAACCATACAAGAAAACTTCCTCAAAGAAATATGCCAACACAAGCATTTGGCATGAAAGCGAAGCTAGTGACTCCGAGGAAGAAAATGACTCTCCTCAAGACACCGCCAATGTTTGCCTAATGGCTACATCCGACAAGGTAACTAGCGAAACTCTCGATGATTTCACGTTTGATGAACTTGGTGATACATTCAATGATTTACTCAATGACCACAAGAAAGTCATTGGTAAATATAAACACGCCAAGGAAAAGATCAAAAGTTATGAAGTCGAGATTCAAAGACTCTCTTCATTGCTTGATAATAGTAGAGACACTTCACCCACGGAAGTCACAAATGAGGTGTCTAAGCTTAAATTAAGCCTACATGATGCCGAAGCACGTATAGAAAAGCAAACACAAGAGGTCACAGCACTCAATACTGAGATCGCTGAAGAAAAGAATAGACACAAGATCTCTATCACTAAGATCTATGGTTTGAATACTAAGATTAATGAACTGCAGGCTGTCTCTAAGAAATTAGAGACTAGATTGGGAAAACAGGTTGTTCAACCTCAAACCCAATCACATGAGACACACACAAAGCATGACACTACTCATATTAGTCAACCACGTTATCCACCTGCAGCACGTAATCATACTTATATGTACACACACTTTCATAAAGCACACAAACCACATGCACGTAGAAATAATTCTCATATGACACAGAATCACCATGCTACACATAGATACAATCATCACTATGTTGCCCAAAAACAAAATCACCAGCTTACTGCTTATGGATATAAACATCATTATGCTCCACACCACTCTTACCATCACTCTATATATAGACATCATCACCATACTACTCCACATCACTCTACATATAGACATCATCACCATGCTACTCCACACCACTCTACATATAGACATCATCAACATGCTCCTAACATAAATAAAAATGCTATTTGTACTTATTGTGGATTACATGGACACATTTCACCATAATGTAGAGTTAGGAGATTAGTAGATAGAAACATATATGTATGGTTGTCGAAAACTAACTTTTCAGGACCCTCAAGAACTTGGGTACCAAAGATAACATCTACTCTTGATGTAGGTGGACCTTCCCTCCTCAACTAAGAGTAAGTGGATTCTCGATAGTGGATGCTCACGACATATGACGGGAGACGCAAATCTTTTCGCATCACTATCGATGAAGAGGGAAGGGTATGTATCCTTCGGCAACAACCTTAAAGGGTATTTCATTGGTAATGGTACTATAGGTCATCCTCCTTCTCCTGCAATAAAAGATGTCTGCCTAGTGACCGAGTTAAAGCATAACCTGCTCAGCATAAGTCATCTTGCTGATCATGGGTATGATATTAACTTTGGACAAAATAAATGCTTTATTTATGATAGGTCAACAGGAGACATTACTTTTGAAGGGATAAGAGAGGATAATATTTATATTTTCTATCTATCTAGAGATACTAACAGTGCAGGAAGATGTCTCTATGCTCACAAGGATGAAAGATTACCGTGGCACCAGCGTCTTGGTCATGCCAATATGGATACTATTTCCAGGCTATCGACTAAGAAGCTAGTTAGAGGCTTGCCCGACATCACATTCAAAAAGGACACTGTATGTGCCGAATATGAGTTGAATAAGGCAACCAAGTCCTCATTTCATTCCATAAACTCTGTAAGTACTACTAGACCCTTATAATTACTTCATATGGATTTATTTGGTCCTAGTAGAGTAGCCAGTCTTGGTGGAAAACTCTACGCTTTTGTTATAATAGATGACTTTTCGAGATTTACTTGGGTTTTCTTTCTTACAAACAAAAGTGATACCATTTCCGTTTTCAAAATTTTTGCTAAAAAGGTTCAAAACGAAAAAGGCTAATGATTACTCGAATCCGTAGTGATCATGGAGGCAAATTCAAAAATACTGATTTTGAAAAGTTTTGTGATTTAAACGGTTTTAATCATGAGTTTTCTTGTCCAAGAACTCCTCAACAAAATGGTGTTGTGGAGCGGAAGAATAGGACTCTTGGCGATATAGCTAGAGTCATGTTAAATAAATTCCCTCTTCTGAAATATTTTTGGGCTGAAGCTGTCAGTACAGCGTGCCATATTTTAAATAGGGTGCTCATTCGTCCTATTACGAAGAAAACACCCTATGAGCTTTGGTTTGGAAGAACTCCAAACGTTTCATATTTTCGTGTTTTCGGCTGTAGATGTTTTATCCTTAACACCAAAGACAACTTAGGCAAATTTGATGCCAAAGCTGACGATGGTATATTTCTTGGCTATACGGCCAAGAGTAAGGGATATAGAGTGTTCAACAAACGCTCATTAATTATGAAAGAGTCTACAAATGTGACTTTTGATGAGGATAGCAGTGCAACAGCTACTCTTGATGATGATGTTGAGCCATCAACTTCTACTCCAAAGAATACCACCACTGAAACCAATTCTCTGGAGGGCTTGCCAAAGAAATTCTCTTTCAAGCCCTTACATCCAGAAAATTTGGTTATAGGTGAGGTTTCACGCGGAGTAAGTACTAGATCATCATTAAGAGACTCTATTGCTAGTACTGCCTTCATTTCACAAATTGAGCCGAAAAACATTGTAGAAGCTTTTAATGATGAATTTTGGATTTCTGCCATGCAAGAAGAACTCAACCAATTCGAGAGAAGCCAAATTTGGGAACTCGTTCCTAGGCCAGCTAATCACTCGATCATTGGTACGAAATGGGTTTTTCGCAACAAAGTTAGTAAAGATGGTTCAGTTACATGCAACAAAGCTCGTCTAGTAGCCCAAGGATACAACCAAAAAGAGGGTATCGACTACGATGAGACGTATGCTCCTGTTGCAAGACTTGAATCCATTCGAATGCTTTGTGCATTTGCTAATTTTTAAAACTTTAAACTATTTCAAATGGATGTGAAAAGTGCTTTCTTGAATGGATTTATTAAGGAGGAAGTTTTTGTAAAACAGCCTCCTGGTTTTGAAAATCACAAATTTCCCGACCATGTTTTCAAACTCAAAAAAGTGCTATATGGCCTCAAACAAGCCCCTAGAGCTTGGTATGAGAGGTTAAGCAATTTCTTGCTTGAAAAAGGTTTTTCAAAAGGGAAAGTTGGCACAACACTTTTTATAAAATCTTTCAAAGACACCATTCTCTTAGTGCAAATTTATGTTGATGATATTATATTTGGTTCTACTGATGAAACTCTTTGTCAAGATTTTGCTAAGTGTATGCAGACGGAGTTTGAAATGAGCATGATGGGAGAGCTCAATTACTTTCTTGGACTGCAAGTCAAACAAATATCAAATAGAACTTTCATCTGTCAGTCAAAGTTTACAAAGGACATGCTGAAGAAATTCGACATTGACAACGTCAAACCAATCAGCACTCCAATGGCTACTACAACTAAACTAGAACCAGATGAAAGCGGCAAACCTGTGGATCAACGTAAGTATCGAGGTATGATAGGCAGTCTACTTTATTTAACTGCTAGTCGCCCTGATATTATGTTTAGCGTTTGCCTGTGTGCTAGATATCAAGCTAATCCTAAGGAATCACACATGACTGCTGTTAAGCGTATCTTTCGATACCTTAAGGGTACGGTTACAGTGGGCCTATGGTATCCCAAATCAACATTATTTGACCTCATTGGATATTCTGATGCTAATTTCACTGGATGTAAGGTCGACCGTAAAAGTAAAAGCGGCACGTGTCATTTATTAGGAAAGGCTCTAGTCTCTTGGTTTAGCAAGAAGCAGAATTCTGTCATACTATCCACAACAGAAGCTGAATATATCACAGCTGGTCGTTGTCGTGCACAAATTCTGTGGATGAAGAAAACCCTTGAAGACTACAACTTATCTTTTATGCACATTCCAATTTTTTGTGACAACACTAGTGCTATAAATCTCACTAAGAACCCCATCTGTCACTCACGCACGAAACACATTGAGATTCGTCATCACTTCTTACGTGATCATCAACAAAATGGCACTATTAATTTAGAATTTATTGACACTAATCATCAGTTAGCCGATTTCTTTACAAAACCATTATCCGAGGAGCGATTCAATTTTCTTTGTCGAGAATTAGGAATTTTAGATAAAACGGTTATACATTAAATTGACCTGCGTAATTACCGATTATGTCACGATTCTCTATGTTGAATTTGCTATGGGTACAAGCCGAAAGGATCCTTCTGACAACAAGGCGTAAAAGCCTAAGTGACACGGTACACTAGTCTTCGGACTACCGCTAGTTGGGATCTGGCCCCTGCAGCTACCCCATAGCAGCTTCACTATATTGATTTATGTCATAACTCCTTAGTTATTATATGGTTAAATTTTATTTATAGCGTGTCTCATCTGAAAATTCTAATTTTTAATCTTGTTTTTATTCATATCTTTGACCATTTATTCGAATCTTTTTCAATCTCATCTTTTATTTCCTGCTTGAAGTTCTGGTCTAAGGAACCAGAACTCGGGCCGAACTCTGCCCCACCCAGAGTTCGGGCCGAGTTCGGTGTCCTCGTTCCAGAACCTCCTATCCTTCTCAGCCGTTCATCTTGTCTTAATCCGATGGCCCATACTTCACCCGACCAGCCGACCAAAAGACCATAAATTCAAAAATTGGTCTCTCTCTCTCCTCCATTATCTTCTTCCTCCATCTCCACTTCTATTTTCATCAAAACCCTAACCCTAGAAGGCTCTATTCCTTGGGAATTTGCTCTCCAAACTCAAGGAAATCATTCTTGGAGTTGTTCTCCTCCATCTTAGGTCTCTTTTAAGGTATATCTATCTCTCCTTTCCCATCTCAATTTTTATTTCCATGGCTCCTAGGTTGCTTGGTAGGGGTAAAAGACCAAGGAGAAGTATTGGTGAGTCCTCTACTAATCCTAACCCAAACCCTCAACCCAATCCTCCACCACAACCTATTCCTCAACCTCCTCCTCTCATGGTGCATCCACTTTTTAATCCACCTCCACCAATCAATGCCGATACATATGATGACCGTCTATTTGTGTCCTTAGATGCGTCCAACGCATGGTTCGCCGACTTCGGTCATCGTCGTGTCTTTGCGGGACACCCCATTAAATTTATAGTATTTTCCGATTTTTTTCCAAATTATCGTGACTTATGTCTTGATGAGCTTGTTGCGACTCGTGAACCGATATATGTAAATGCAATACAAATATTTTATTACAACATGACTTATGACCGCACACGTATCTATTCACGTGTCGTCGGTGTAGACATATCTTTTGATGATTTTGAGTTAGCCGACCTACTTGGTTTGCCCGACCCAAACACTTGGGAAAGGCTTGATGATGATCGGGACTTTGTTTTTCCCGATGAGACCACGTTGGAGAGCTTCAAGGGTGATCTTTGTTCTCCAAATCCTTCCCCTCGTAAACTCATGGCTAAACATCTCAACAATCATTTCTATGAACTTCATTGAATCATCTTTTCTTCGATCTTGCCAAAAGCTGGATCAACAGATGAAGTTACTTACTTTGAGATCACTGCTCTCTTCTTTCTTCATTTTTGTGTCCCCTTTAACTTCCCTCGCACGATGATGGATTGGATGATTCGTGCTAGGCCTAAACCAAAATCTTTGGTTTATTCTATGTATCTTCCTTGATATTTTGTGCCTTCCATATTCTATTGGATCCGCGTCAGTCCTTGCCCCCTCCTGCCTTTCTGACTAAGGCCAGGAGAACTGTTGCTGCCATCACCTCTTCTGAGTCCGATGATGATGAGGAGCCTGCATCTCCTGCTCCCTTTGCTGCTCCTGATTCACCTGCTCCCGAGTCCACTGCTACACTGGACTCTCTTCAGACTATGCTTCGCGATCGCTTCCGTTTGGAGGACGAGCGCTGGGCCGAGATGGATGATCGCTGGACGCAGATGGACTACCGTACTACTCTGCAGATGAGTGCGCTCAGCAACTCCATCCACGACATTCAGTACTCCATGGCCTCTCATCCGACGATGCCGATTCCGATGCTGTGTGATCCGTCTCGCGCCGGCTATCGCATTGACGATTCATAGGTTCGTCGCTATCTTGATCCGACTTCAGCATTTGTGGATCCCCGTCGTACTGGTTCTGATGGTGCGGGGCCTTCTCATGCTCCTTGATGGATATGGCTATTTGTACTGCTACTGATGATTAGGACTGTTTTTATTTTTGGCACTTTGTTTCATTTTGCTCAGTTTGCTTATGTTTTTATGTCTTTAGAACTCTATGGCTCGGTTTATTTTTTTCAGTTTATGCATGCTCTCTTTCATTATATGGTTGTTAGCTTAATCTCTATATGTCTATCTCCATTTTTGCTGATTGTCAAATGGGGGAGAACCATTGCTATTTGTATGCGCCTATATTGTGTATCCTTGTATATGTATATTTGGATAAGTATTTATAGGAAATATCAGTTTACGGGGTAGTACGATTGTTCAAGTACGGGAGAGCCATAATGTGTCCAGGTATGAATATTGGACATACAAATATCATGTTTTGTCAATTATCAAAATGGGGGAGATTGTTGAACCAAACCGGATCACAGTCAACATAATCTTGACAATTAACAAAACAATATTTGTCGTAGTCCAATTTGACACATCGAGCTCGAAATCAATCTACTCAGCTCATTTGTTCCAGTTCACAGCTGCTTGGAGTTTTACCACTTTGTTGTATACTGGAGTCTCTATTTTTATTATTCTTGAGTATAGGATGATGTACGTTGGATCATACTGAGCACTTTGGGCTAGCCATAGCTTTATAGGTTGACTTAGCCCAAATCCCAATCAACCCATTCATCCAAAAGCCCACAAAGATCATTCTGTCCATAGAAGACAGAGTTCGGGCCGAACTCTGCCTCACACAGAGTTCGGGCCGAACTCGGTCCCCTAAAATTCAGGATGTTGATTTTTAGGTATTGATCACTGCTAGTTGTCCAACGGCCAAAAATTTGAATTATTTATACCGAATTCTGCCTACCCCGAACCCTATAAATAGGCCTTGGTTTATCTCATTTGAAACCATCCACTCTTCTTTTCTTCTTCTCTTACATAGCCTATATATTCAAGAGCCTTACCTTCCCATCCACTTAGCATTCAAACTTCCCAACCGTCCAAGGTGCTCGGTACGATTCAGCTAGAAGTTTGAAGTGCAAGAAGTTGTAAGCTACTTGGAAAAGTCCAAGTTTTGCCAAAGCGATCATTGAAAGAAGTTTGGCGTGCTCTTCTGTGAAAAGGCACGTGGTTGTAACCCTATTTCACAAATAGTGGATTTCAATCCTGAGCTAGAGTTCTCAGGCCTGGACTAGTCCTCCACGAGGAAAACCAGGTTAAAAATCTTGTTGTGTTTGTGCTTGCTCTCTACTCTTTATTTCCACATTTATTTTTACTCTGATTATTTAGTTGGTGAAGAGAGTTTAATTTTTAATTGATCATCTTTGATATAAACTCTATTCACCCCCCCTCTAGAGTTGCCAACTTAGTCTTCACGTTCCGGCCTTGGAGGAAACTTGAGGGTGAATGTGAGCGGGATAGCTGACCCTGGGGCAAAGTATTCGGTGGACGCTCATTGGGGCTAGCTATCCGCTTTGACCGGCCCATCCTATACTCAGCTAAAAGGGAGTCCACAATGGCTCTGGGAGCCAGTGACCAAATCATATAGATGAGTCGGCATGGACGGCGATCCGCGTGTATGCCCTTGGAAAGAGTCGAGTATTGAGTGCAGTATATCAGGGAGTCGAGTTGAATGTGTATGTATAGTTGGAACACAAAATGTTGGGCCTAAAATTTGGCTGCAACGAAGACACCGTGCTTCGGTACGAGATGTGGCATCGAGTCTTATGTTGTCGGCATATAAGTTGCATAGTTTGGATGTGAGTTGTCTTAAGTCTAAGTCAGGAAAGGCTGCAAGGCAAAGTCGGTCGAGTGACACTTAACCCACAAGTCTTGATTGGGTCAGTTGATGATTTAGTAGCAAAGGGACGCGAGCCGGTAAGGGCCGCGAGGCGGCGATATGATTGAGTCTCATTGAGTTGCGAGGCACGGCCTCAACAAGGACTTATAGTACGGTCACACGGGAATGGAGTCTTATCGCGTAGTTGCGTCTCTAATTTTAAGCCGTAAGGCAAGCACGACTTGATAGGTTAACGTTGTTGAGTCGACGTTGTTGTTGCAAGCACGGAATGGTCTAGGGACACAAAATAGGCCAAGGCGTCTGTCCTAAAACCGATTCTAAGGAAAGAGTAGAAAGACAATCATAAAGGGACTATGTTACACACAAAGTAAATTAACATGTTGGTTTCGTATGGGTGGGCGAGGAGCTCATTCCACCAGTACAGTTGAGTACTGACACCCACATAGTTTTTATGTACAGGCACAGGTAGTAGCTCGTGTCGTGAAGCTCGCTTGGATGCGTCGAGGCACAGAGTTCCTTAGCGATTCGAAGCGTGCGGCCGCATGTATTCAAAACTTATACAGGACATAATGTATGGATGTCGCCTTCCAAAGCATCCGCTAGATCAAGACATATATTGAGAGATGAGAGAGAGCTGAGTGACTTGTAATGTGAGCCTGAGTGAGCTTGAGAGACTTGTAATCTTGGCCTTGCGCCCGATTGTAATCTTTGTTTCAATATCAGCAAAGAGCTTCTTTGAATAACTTGTGTTTTGTTTAAAATTTCTGCTGCTATTATTCAATGTCTCTGTATGGGACTTCTGTGCGATGATCCCG
This sequence comes from Iris pallida, assembly GCA_029216955.1. NCBI lineage: Eukaryota > Viridiplantae > Streptophyta > Magnoliopsida > Asparagales > Iridaceae > Iris > Iris pallida. The sequence goes on along the minus strand of JANAVB010026999.1, from coordinate 3,232,806 downwards.
TCGCAGCCGCCGAAATCGGCCGTTTTGGAACCCGCCTTGCACGAGCACAATCTAGGCTCATGCGGCATCACGCCTTAGCGAGGACGATCGCTCCTACGGGAGCGGGGCATGACACATCGCACGCCGGAGGGCGACCGTGGCCGACAGCAACCGTGAACAGGGGAAAAGTGACAGCAGTAGTTGAGAGCGAGGAGCCAACTTCGTGGTATGAATTATCTATCGACGGTTGTTCGTTTTTCGATCCGTAACATATTTTGGGAAGCCAATATAACCAAGTTCATATCCCATTGAATAGGTTTTGGGTTAGTAGAACCATATGTCCAGTGTTTCGATCCAAAGATCGACAAAACTCTATTTAAAAACAGAACAGTAGTTGGTTCAAACACTCGTTTGGAAGGCGACCTCCTGTCGATCTAACGACAGTTTTGAGAAACCAAATGTTGACAGTCCCAGCCAACCTATAGGGCTTCAAACCCTTTTTTGTAGAATCAAATTTTGTCGACTGTGCGTCGAGAAATCGGAAGTCCAAAATGGATAAAAACTCGTTTTTAAATAGTAGAAATTATGAAAAACTCTTCGATACGACGTATGTCCCGCCAATCCGGGCAACATGGTCGCAAACCAAAAGCATCGAAAGGTGCGTATCGGCTTCGTGGATGTGTGGGCTTTGACGGAAATCAAATTGGTTGCGTGTGCACGACGAATTTGATGCGTATCCGTCAAAATTCATAATATCGATCTCTGTGCAAATTTCTCAATTACTTTGTGCATGTTCGTCAGATCGAGACGAAACTTGAGCCAACAGGACCGTATCATTTTTTTGGTCCTCTATGCCAAGTTTGGTTCGATTCTGAGACATTTGACCGGATCACCGTTTTGCGGGCCCCACGGTCTGATTCAACGGGCAATTTTGTTCACGGCCAGCCGGAATCCAACTTTGGACATATGTTGGGTTCATATCGTTAAAACAAATCTGTAGACATGTTGTTTGACGACTTTAGAGACCATTGACTCTGGCATGCTTTTCGGTGCAAAGCGGGTCCAACGGCGGACAGCATTTTGACCCAAAATTACCGTTTTACCTCTGTTTCCAGAATTGGACTTAAGGACAGACAATTCTAGCTATTTTGACTATTCTGAGAATATTGGTATTGTCTATTTCAGCATCCGGAGACTGTGGTACGAGTTTTGACTATTGTGGCACACTGAATGGTTCGGATTATCGGTTTCACCAATAAAGGACCTCAGGCGAGTACAAATTATTGTTTGTTTTCGATATTGAGCTTTACCATACATCATTGTTAGTCAATAGATATGTGATTTCCATCTTTTATGTTTTGTTATATTTTGTCGTATCGGGAAGGTGAAGTACCAAGGATGTGTGATCTGACCTTATACAGTGTATACAGTGTAGACCGTGATTCATTATTGCTTTATACAGTGTAGACCGTGATTCATTATTGCTTTATACAGTGTAGACCATGATTCATTATTGCTTTATACAATATAGACAGTGTTTTATTATTACTTTATATAATGTAGATCTTGTACATTATACAGTGTAGATATCGTAGACCGTGTCGTGTAATTGTCCCGAGATCAATCACATATCAAAGGTACTTCAGTTAGTCGGTGAGTATTGTCTTTGTATTTATTTACTGCTTCCTTTGTTTAGTTTTATTTTTTCTTTCTGTGTTTCTCAAATCATATATTTAAAGGCTAACCTCTGTTGTATAGTCATTTTCATTTATTGAAACTGCATTCAGTGAATTGTACTCGTTCCATTCCTGAATGGAAACCAATATTTTTCAGGTTAGCCGTGGATTCACTTACCGTTGGAAGATATGGGTGTACTTGTAGACAGAAACCTAGAGATTAGTTAGATAGATGACTTGTGATCATTTTAATATTTGTGAGAGTTTATATTTTTCTACAAATATAAAACTTGTGAATATTATAAATTAAATTAATTTTATGAATGAGCATTATTTGTGATTTTGAGAATTGTGGCTATACAACGTTCTACCGCCGACACTGCGGCGTAGGCTGGCTTGGACATGCATTCATATTCCGGAAAGCGGGTGCGGGTCGTGACAAGTTTTTGTGGTGGCCCATGCAGGTCTGTTTTCGTAAATCATACGAACTCGTGATAGTACTTAAGTTAGTCGTACTATTGCGAGCCTGCGACTAAGAAATGCTCATTCACGAGTTAGGGTTAATTTAATTTAAGAAAATGACTAGGACTAGGAGTCCCTTATACAAATTTACCGATGGGTAGTCTAGGCCATGCAATTTAGATGAGGAGTTATTAATTTTGATTGTTTGTTAGATCTCCATAGGTATACTATTACCTCTGGATATGACAATATGGTCCAATGTGGATAGGTTATTCACTTGGTGAGACAGGGCTTCATAGAGTTAATGATCTAGCCTTGATAAATTGTTCAATTTCTTCTCCTTACCCATTTAGATATCATCCTCATATCTTAGTCCGAATTGCCTATTTAGTCCCTATTTTGCCCTAAGGATTATTATTTTTATATATAATTCGTGATTATGTTATCCATATATGAACCTCGAGTTAGTTTCGATTCAAAGTTTTTCCTCCATGGTTTGAATATACATGAAATAGATACTAGAATGTTTGTATTTCTTTACATGAAATAGATACTAGAATGTTTGTATTTCTTTTGTCTTCAGTTATTTCCTCCCTATTCAATCTTTTATTTTAAGGGTTGTGACTGATAGAACAAATACTTACGCTTTATTTCATAGTTGACTTGTTTGAATCTCTAGAAGCTCATGAATGTTTACAGATATAGTTAAAAGAATGTTAGTTAACTCATAATGGCAGGACAACAGCGCACTGTTGCCATTTATTTGAATTGTGGAGACTATGGATTCTCTGCAGCCAGCAGCACACTGGCGAGGCACGACCCCTAGCGTTGAAATTATGTTAGGAACATATAGGTTATAGAATATTGCTAAAACTATGGCTAGTGGTCCTCTTTTGATCGTAGATACCCTTGAGTCAATATTGGATAGAGTTAAGAAATTTTGATTTTGTATCATATTTGAGTTACAAAACCAAGGGTTTATCACAGCCAGAGTATACGGGCGAGGCATAATCCTCGGTGAAATGACTTCAGACATGATTACAAGTTTAGGATACTATAGAGGATAGGAAAATGCCCTGTATGTCCCCTAAGATCCAAAACCAATACTAGGGAAAGTCCTGTAGGTTGGGTAGCATGTCTCCCAACCTAGCATTCCGTGGTCCTTGTGATCTATTAACGAGGTAAGTGACTGACACTAATAGGTTTACCTAGAATATAGAATTCAGAAGTCCATAAACCATTAGTCGACGAAGGCCTTAAGGATAAGAATATAGTAGGAAGACTGTATAAGCAAGAACTCCGGGTAAGGTTTGATTCTCACAAAACTCGAACTACTTGTGCCTTCTTTAAAAAATCTCGCATACTTGTATGTTGACTATCTTGACCAACGCTGCTATTACAGCCGAGTTTTGCAAGCTTACTCTTTTATCGAGCTTGATTAAAGACATATGTTTATTAGGGACTCCTGCTAACATATTGTCTAATCAGAATCGATGTATTACGGTCTGATCAACCTTAGTGCACTCGGTTCGCTCTTCCTCTGATTAACCTACGTGGATTGAGATGTAGATGTCTCTAGGATCTCATCCGCGACTGTATTGACAATTCCTCTTGAATTATACTTTTGCCTTTGAATCACGTAATTGTATTCAGTGAGATCTCCCTTGAACTCATTATTGTTTTTTGTCTTTCACTGATTTGGAAAGACGAAAGCTCCTAATTGGTAGAGAGATACAGAGTATCCCTATGGCTCTGATAGTTGTATACACAAGTGTAGCTACCATCGGCCAGCCATGTGACTAGAACCTTGCCTTGAGTTACTAGTTCTCCTCTCGACCCCCAAACTGCTATTGGGACCTTCTAGTCATCTGAATTTGAGAATGATTGGGGTTTTACCCTTAGTCAGAATGCCAACCTAGGAGACTATCTCTTCTCAAGAAACCAAATGTTGTGACTCTAATTATTTGCTTGAAGCATGCTTTAACTAGCAACCCTTAAGCCTTAACCCAACATTCCCTCGACCAAAGCCCACAGCTAAGACATGAGATGGATAGACAAAGGTAAGGACAATCATTTACCATGACTATGGTAGACTCTCATCCCGAGATTGGTTTCCAACAAATATTACCCTAGTTATGTAAATTCTATTATTAACACCTAACTAGTATTGGAACACCACAGTCACTAGCTTAGCCAATACCATAGCTTAAATACCCCGTTGTATTATGATCTACCAGTTGTCAACAGCAATACATGATCACTATAGCCCACACCACTAGAACCTTTGTGACAATAGTCTGACAGGCTTGACACAAATAGAATTTTACGACTCAGTTGGTAGAAATCTTTTCATAAGGTGTGCCTTAGAGTTGGTTACCCCGTCGATAACTCTTGTATACCGTGGACGAGTGGATCATTCTATTTTATCGACCATGTGCCATTGTACACACTCGTTTTCTATTTATTGAGGAATGATCCTTGACTTGACTTATATCTACCGTATCCCGTTACGCCGTGCCTTATTCTTTATTAACAAGATCGAGGTACAATACCCGAACTTTGGAATTCTTCTAGCCTCATCCTTCCTAAAACCATATCCTAG
>JANAVB010026999.1:3163087-3223087 GCA_029216955.1 Iris pallida | reverse complement strand
TGATATATTGTTGGTTCTCCGTGCAACCTCCAGGCAAGTATACCTTGCCTCCCTCTACAGTTTGTTTACATGCATATTTCTATTATTATATAGTTTTACTAGTTGGTTATTACTTGTGATTTGTATATCGTACATGCTAGTATAGCTATAGTCCTTGTACATGGTTAGCCTTGTTAGTTCATATTGGATTGGTTCTCTCGTGTATCGTGATTGGATCGTGTCGTGTCTTCACCTGTGTCTTGACTGAGTCGTGTCTGCAAGTATGTGTGAGTGAACTGCTATTCCTTGTCTTTTCCACAACCTGTGAGTCCACACACGGGGCGAGGGTTGTCCTTTGCACCTGCGAGTCCACATACGGGGCGAGGGTGACTTGTCTTGAAACCGACCTGCGAGTCTACATTCGGGGGGAGGGTTGGTATCCATTGATCTACCAGCAGTTCATTTATGCATACTTGATCCCGTGTCCATGTTCATAGTTACCTGTCAGTAGCCACATGTCAGTTTCCTGTCTAGTTCCTGTTTATACCCTGTATATATTATTGCATGATTAAACTGTTAGATATGCATGTTTTATGTATCTTGCTAGTCCTCTGAGGACCTGATGATCTCTTCAGGTTTAGCGATTTTATGGAGTTAGTAAGCAGAGCAGGATGGTAGAGGATTGCGATGCATGATACAGGTATTTGTTTGTGTTATTTCTTTATTATCTTCTCGTGCTTTATATTCCATATCATGATATACTCTGCTTATTTATAGACTCATATCATTCTTAGAGTCTAATCGAACAATATGCTAATGGGCTGCAGACCATGACCCATACTTGTTCATTCTTGTTTTATATGATTCCTGTGGATTGAGATATAGTTTAGATTAGACATAATACCCATGACCTTGACAGCTTATACGTACTCGAGTCGGGCTGGAGTCCGTTCGATACGTAGCTGGCTTGCTCACGAGCTCGCGTCCGAAAAGCGGGTGCGGGTCGTGACACTAAAACCCTGAGTTGCAAAACCCAAAAATCAATCCATTCTGGACCAGCAAAATTCTGGACGAATTCGCCCTGAATTCGACCCGAGTTCGGCTACCCTGAACGTTGGATTTTAAACTCAGTCTTCCCGCAGTTACGGATGCAATGGCTATATGCCGAGATTCTCTCATAAAATTATGTCCGAATTCTACCCGAAGAAATCCTATAAATAGAGTAAAATTCTACCATTTTAACACACTCATTCACTTTCATATCTCCTCTCTCTAAGCTTACTACGATCTTCCAAAGCCCCACTAAGCTTTCAATTTCAAATCCCAAGCCAGTTACAATGCTATAGTCGATTTGCCAGTGCGGTACGGTCTAGAAGTTAAGAGTAATTGTAATCAAGAGACTTGATAGAAGTGAGACTTCACAATTGAAGTTGGTCGAGTACTTCGGATCAAAGCTCGCGTATGTAGAAGTTGTAAGGACTTCGGATGAAAACTTGTAATTTTTCTATAATGGATTTCAACTGGGAGCTAGAGTTCTCTCGGTCGGATTAGTCCTCACAAGAGGGAGACCAGTATACATCGTCGTCTTTGAGTTTGCTCTTTGTACTTTACTTTTACTTACTCATAACTGTGATATATTTCTGTGATCTTACTGCTAATTTTTTTTAATAGCTAATATTCTGATGCCTACTCTATTCACCCCCCCTCCCCCCAAAGTATATCGCTTTACATTTTGTTCCTACAACATTCACTCCAGTTGCCAAGATGACATCACTGTGCATACTCTTAGCTTTAGATGTTTGCTATAATTGGCCATTGCTTCAGCTTGATATCAAGAATGCATTTCTACACAAAAATATTGAAGAAGAAGTATACGTGGTGCAACCTCCCAAGTTCGTTGCAAGGGAAGGTAAAATGTGCCATCTGCAGAAGGCCCCCTACGGTCTCAAACAATCACTTTGTACGTGGTTTAGTCGATTTATACATGTTGTTACTCAGTTTGGCATGTGTCAATCAAAGAACGATCATTCGGTGTTCTACTGACAGATATCAGGTGGAAGGATACCACATGGTGTCTATGTTGACGATATTGTAATCACGGAAGATGACAGTGAGGGTATAAAGAACTTTCTGGGAGAAGAATTTCAGACCAAGGATATAGGATCGTTGAACTACTTTTCGGACATTGAGGTCACACGGGGTAATCAGGACATTGTAATATCTCAGAGAAAATATGTGTTGGACATACTAAATGATGCAAGCCAAGGGAGCAACCTCGTCATGGATCCAGGGGCAAAGTTACTCTCAGACGAAGGGACCCTGATGACATCCGGATCAGTATCGTCGAATGGTTTAAAAACTCAACTACTTGGCGGCTATGACTCGTCTAGATATTTCCTTCGCCATAAGTATCGCAAATAGATTTATGGCCTCTCTACGAGTTTCACACTGGCAGACAATTCTCAGAATTCTGTACTAACTAGTCCAGAATCTGGGAAAAGAAATTCGAACGGAGAATCATGGACATGTTCGTGTTGAGTGTTTTATCGATGTTGAATATGGTGCAAGTCTGACATAAAGATGGCGTACATCAATATTTATTAGCGAAAACTTAGTATCGTGGAAAAGAAAGAAGCAGAGTGTGATAGCACGATCAAATTCGAAAGCAGAATATCCAGCGATTGCTCATGACACAACAGAGATGTTATATCTGAAGCATCTTCTACAAGAGCTGAAAGAAGAAGCATGATTTAAAACAGCAGATATGTGGTGTGATAATCAGTCTGCTATCCATATTGCTATAAATCATGTATTTCATAAAAGGACAAAGCACATTGAAATCGAAATTCACTTTGTCTGTGATGAGTATAAAAAGGGAATGCTAAAGCTTTACCACGTGAGAACTGGTAATCAGATAGTCTATATCTTCAACATAAATGACATCTATGCTCCAGCTTGAGAGGGTGTTAAGTATTAGTATTATTGGGCTTTAGTCCCACATCGGGTAGAACAATAGTGAGAGAGATTAGCCTCTGATATATATATATATATATATATATATATATATATATATATATATATATATATATATATATATATATATATATATAACTCTCTTATTAATAATAATCATCATATTATTCTAATTCTTGTTTGAAGGGAGACGATATATCGTAGAATAGTATTTTATTCCTCTCATTCATCATATGGCAAGGGCCATATATATAGGGATAAGGGGCAACCCAAGGGTCATGAGTTACATGACCCAAGGGTCATGAGTTACATGATCCCAAGGGTCATGTGTAACTCATGACATAATGGTGAATAATAAGGTTTACACAACACTCCCCCTTATTCATCCATTTCCTTGGATCCACTTATGAAATACTTCAGGGTTCAATAAGCTAATGGGGTGGATACTGCTGGATCCAGAGTAAACTTGGTTTGCCTCGTTAAAACCTTGGCTGTGGAAAACCCAGTGGAAAAAACCATCAGTCCTAAGGAAAAAGAGTACAATCCTATAGTTTTACTCCCCCTGATCTATACAAGCTTCAGGCTTGCAGGTCTTTTAGTTGCCTCATCCCTATTCCTCTTACAAGCTTTACAAAAGTACATCGTGGCAGTATTTTGGTAAACAAATCTGCTAAGTTATTACAAGATTGAATTTGTTGTACTTTGACTTGTCCCTTCTCTTGAAGGTCGTGCGTCCAGAAGAATTTAGGGGATATGTGCTTCGTCTTGTCACTCTTCATGTATCCTTTCTGAAGTTGAGCTACGCATGCTGCATTATCTTCAAAAAGGGTAGTAGGCTCAAGTTCACCAGTCTTCAGGCCAGTAGATGCCAAAATGTGCTGAATGACGGAGCGAAGCCAAACACACTACTTGCTTGTTTCATGGATTGCCAGGAGTTCAGAATGGTTGGATGAGATAGCCACACTGGTCTGTTTGACGGACCTCCAAGAGATAGCCGTACCACCGAAAGTAAACACAAATCCAGTTTGTGATTTCTCTGTGTGGGGATCTGATCTATAACCTGCATCTGAATAACCAAGTAAAGTGGAAGACCCACTATTTGGGTAATATAGTCCTTGGTCTATAGACCCTTGGAGGTAGCGCAGAAGATGCTTCACTCCATTCCAGTGGCGCTTTGTGGGCGCTGCACTGTATCTGGCTAATAAGTTAACTAAAAACGCTATATCAGGACGCGTACAGTTAGCCAGATAGAGTAGTGCCCCAATGGCACTTAGGTAAGGTACTTCAGGACCTAATGATTCCTCCCCCTCTTCCAGTGGACGGAAAGGGTCCTTCTTTACGTCCAATGATCGAACGACCATTGGTGTACTAAGGGGATGGCATTTATCCATGTGGAATTGTTTAAGTAATCTTCGTGTATATGTAGATTGGTGTAACAGGATACCACCCTTTAGGTGTTCGATCTGTAAGCCAAGACAATACTTTGTTTTGCCTAGGTCTTTCATTTCAAAAGTTGTCTTAAGGCTTTCAGATATCTCAGTGATCTCTGCAGGAGATCCAATGATATTTAAGTCGTCGACATAAACGACGACTATTACAAATCATGTTCCCGATCTTTTTATAAAGATACACGGGCAGACTTTATCATTAGTAAATCCTTGCGTAGCAAGAAACTCACTTAGTCTGTTATACCACATTTTTCATGATTGTTTAAGACCGTACAATGATCTTTGTAACCTTACAGAATAGGTGTCCCGAGGTCTATCTGTTTTCTCTGGTGAAATTTTATATCCTTCAGGGAGTTTCATATAGATATCTTTATCTATATTGCCATAAAGATATGCAGTCACAACGTCCATGAGCTGCATTTCTAGGCTTTTCAGAGAAGAGAGGCTGATCAGGAATCTGAAGGTATTCCCATCCATGACCGGAGAATATGTTTCTTCATAATCTATTCCCGGTTTCTGGGAGAAACCTTGTGCTACAAGGCGTGCTTTGTAGCGCACAACTATATTGTGTTCATTTCTTTTTCTTGTGAAGATCCATTTATATCCCACAGGTTTTACACCTTCAGGTGTTTGGACTACTGGTCCAAAGACTTCGCGTTTCAAGAGTGAGTCCAGCTCTACTCCTATTGCCTCGTTCCACTTTGGCCAATCGCCTCTGCGTTTACATTCCGCTAGAGACCGTGGATCAATGTCATCGTCATTTTCAGTGACGTGAACGGCAATATTGAACGTAAAATCGTCGTCGACGACTGTGCTTTTTCTGTTCAGTACATCTCCAGTACGTACATAATTTAATGATATTTCTTCTGTTTGTTCCTCTTCAGGGGAAACTAGGAGGGGAGAGGTAGCTGATCTGAGCTCAGAATCCTGTGTTGGGATCTTCTTAATTTCTCTAGGATTTTTTCTTTTACGAGGGACTTTGTCTCTAGAACCTGGTGGGCGTCCTCTTTTTAATTGAGGTATTGCCATTTCTGTTGCCGACGGATTGTATCCATCTTTGGGGATGTCAATCCTAGCTGGCGTGTTGGCAGCAGGGACGTGTGATCTGACAATCTTCTAGTTGTCAGTAAATGTATCCGGAAGTAGATGTACAGTGTTCTGAAGATGTAATATCTTCAGGATCTCATCTTCACATTGACTTGTACGCGGATCAAAATGAGACAAAGTTTTTGTGTCCCAAGAAATTGTCTTAGAAGCTTCTGGCTTCTTAGACTGTGTGCCCAGTTTAGGAAATAATCCTTCATCAAACTCACAGTCATCAAGACGTGCCTTAAATACGTCACCCGTCAGGGGTTCTAGGTATCTAATTATAGAGGGTGAGTCAAACCCAACATAGATACCTAATCGACGTTGTGGACCCATTTTGGTCCTTTGTGGGGGGGCAATGGGGACGTAAACAGCACAACCAAAAACTCTCAAATGAGAGATATTTGGAGGTGAACCATAAGCGAGCTGCATCGGAGATAGAATATGACCCCCAGAAGGCCGTATTCTAATAAGTGATGCGGCATGCAATATAGCATGACCCCAAGCTTCCACAGTCAACTGTGACTGCATCAACAATGGACGAGCAATCCATTGTAATCTCTTAATAAGAGATTCTGCTAACCCGTTCTGGGTGTGAACATGAGCTACAGGATGTTCAACTTCGATGCCAGTTGCTTGACAATAGTCTTGAAAAACCTGTGAAGTAAATTCACCCGCATTATCAAGTCTTAATTTTTTGATATGGTTATCAGGGAAATGAGCCCGCAACTTAATTATTTGTGCCAATAGCTTAGAAAAAAGCTAAGTTGCGGGTGGACAAAAGGCACACATAAGACCATTTAGTAGATGCATCTATAAGTACCATAAAGTACCTAAATGGACCACTTGCGGGGTGAATAGGTCCGCAAATGTCTCCATGAATTCTCTCTAAGAAGCTAGGAGACTCTAGTCCCACTTTCAAAAGGGATGGTCTCGTTATAAGTTTGCCTTGAAAACAAGGTAGACACGAGTAATCATACTTCTAAAGAATCTTCAGGTTCTGCAGGTTGTGTCCACTGGATTGGCTCATGATTCGTTTCATCATAGCTGATCCTGGGTGACCCAGTCTATTATGCCAAAGTTTAAATTTTGGCGATGAATGACACTTCTGGTGCACAATCATGTTAGCTTCTGTTGATTGACTATGAGTATGATAGAGACCCAACGGGAGTCCCTTGAATCGTTCTAAGATAGTTTTTGAACCATCTTTTAGACGAGTAACATACAGATATTCTGCCTCATTTATTTCATTTGTTTCTAAGTGATATCCGTTTAAACGAATGTCCTTGAAACTTATGAGGTTCCTATTTGATTTAGGAGAGAATAGTGCATCTTTTATTATTAGTCTTGTTTTATTTGGGAGCAATATAATTGCTTCACCAGATCCTTCTATTATGTTTGATAGTCCTGATATCGTAATAACGGGACCGTCATAATCATATAAGCTATAAAAATAGCTTTTTTCTCGAAGGATTGTGTGCGTCGAGGCCCTGTCCACAAGGCATTCACACTTCATCTATAGATCTATGAAAAAATAACAACAAACAATCGTAATTAAAACAACAGTTTTGAAATACAATTTTTGTTTAAAAAAAATTCTCTTATATCGATCGATGGGCCGATATAGAGAGGTCAATAAGTTGCTTGCAAAAATGCATAATTTATAAATACAATTTGAGAAAAAAAAAATCGGTCAACTCCTTTCGGTAGCTCTACGTGAATATGACCAGACGGAAAAATGAGGGAGGGAGGTCACCGGGGACCAATTAAATACCAAGCCTCAAGTTCTTTCTGACATCATACCCAAATAGGTGAGCCTATTCGGAGAGACTTCGTAAAATTTTCTTTGTCAAATGTAAGAATAAATATCATTTTTCAAAAAATTCACATTTATCAAGAAATTGACACTACCAGTGGCCGGAGCCGATGGGAGAGGAGTTGAAATGGTGGCTAATAAGCCCTGGGCACGTAAATGGAACTTCAGGTCCACGTGCCAGCTCAAATAATTTTTTTTCAGCAGCGTCTAGTATTCTCTTATTAATAATAATCATCATATTATTCTAATTCTACAGGCAACTAGAAGCAAAAAAAACCTCCACCAAATAAACCACTTGAGCTAACATATATGATACATGATAATAATTAAAAGCTCAAATATTGAACACATTTGAAATTTGTCTTATTATGGAATGGTGGGAAGCAGGTCAAGGGTCACTAGTGACCGATTTCAAAATAAACCCAACAAACCTGGTCTTATATATGAATCACCATTCATATTATATGATCAACTATAAATCAGACATCCCGAGACAAGCTTCAAAGGTAGTGTGCCCACTGTTATCTATATGACTACGTCCTTGGGGGGAGGGTTGCATAGGTCTTTATCATGGCTCAAAATTATTTTCAAACAAGAGAAGCCGGAATGAAAAGAATCAGATATCATATCCCACAGTTATGTATCATATTTTCCGGATATTTCTATCACAAAAATATTCATACCGGATATTGCACCAAAATCAAAGAATTGAATTGTTAAAGACAATAACTTGTTCTTCCAGTTCCATACAGTAGCAATTAATGTCAGACCAGCTTGTGTGATTGTGCAGTAAGAACTACATGCAAGAATTGATGCATCTGATATGTTATCAACATGGAATAAGTTTCTTAGACAGACAACAGTTCATTACCTGCTTTTCCAGAGAAAAACTAAAATTTCATGAAGAAGTAACAATAGAAAGTATTGTGTTAAAGGGACTGAAAAATGTCAAATGGCATGAGAATGAAGCAAACGGTATATGATGGATATAAACCTGTGAGGCTGATTACTCAGGATACAGTCTGCTTAAAAAATGCATACACCAAAATCCCTTGCAACATATACAGCACTGGGAGCATGGAACCTATGCATATATCTCCTATACTGATTTTAAACTTACACCCTCAAGTTACTAAGTTGATTTCCGAGTTTCAAAATTGTATAGGTGCAAAACTCCATTTCTAACTGTAGTTCTTGACAAAATTTCTATCGGAAAAGCACTCACACAACTCTTGCCGACCTAGAACTGGGTTGCTTATCAACTAAAAAACTGACTTTGCATTTTTCCTTTTTATCACTATCAGATCTTTTAAGGCATGGCTTCAGATTCACAGCTGAAGCTTTTTTTGTAGATAAACCATGGATTCCCTTCCTGTAATTCTCATATTCATCCAGCCAGTAACGAACATTTGCACGACCAAATACACTCTTCCTCCTCACATATTCATAAGCAGCATATGCATCAGCCTGATTTAAGAAGACCACCTGTCCAGCTCCTGTTAAGGTGGAAACCTTGGTTCTTATATGGTCCAATGGTCCAAAGACTGAAAATTTCTTTACCAGCACTTCTTTGGAGGGCAAACTAAAATCCCTCGGGAATTTCATGTGCAATGACTTCGGAAAATTGTTGAATCTACCATCCATTTGCACTTTCCTAGAACTTTTAGATGACTTAATTATATCCATTTTCAAGGGAGATGCATACACTCTGTGCCCAATGGAGAGATCAGCAGCAGGATGATGACTGCTGCTCTTCTTATGGAAACTACTTCGGACTCCATGCTTAGGTAAATTTGAGTTTAGATTGCTCCTTTTATGTCTATTGGAGCTCATAGATGCATTCAGCTGTAAAGTCGAAATCGAATCCCTATCCATTGTACTTTCTTCATTACATCCATGGGAAAGGCTGGGTGATTTTGACTCGCCTCTTGTCAAGGGAGATGCATAAAATCTGCGCCACTTGGAGAAATCAGAAGCAGTATGGCAACGGCTTCGCTCTTTCTTATGAGAAGTGCTCTTAGATGCATCTTTTGGTAAAGACAAACTTGAACTACTCTCTCTCTCATGAGCGGTCTTCGATGCCTGCTCCAGTAAAGTTGAGCTTAAATTGTTATGCATATTAGCACCTTCATCACATGTATAAGTAGTAGTAGCATCATTCGCACTGCAAAACTTCTTGGAAATTCTGGCACTTGCTAAAATGTCCTCATCGTTAGGTCTAGTTATGTTGTGGGTCGAACTTGGATCCCTCTTCGTGGGACTTGCATGTGCCATAATTCTCGATGATGGAGTGACAATGCAATTCAGGTTATCAGATGCAATATATGGTTCACGCCTCCTTTTATTTACAACAATCCCATCTGGAGTTTCTGTAGTTGGAAAGGAAGCATTATTTGATGTAACGTCATCAGTACTAAAATCAATACTGTCGTTTGCACAATATTGAAAGTTGACATCAGAATTGAAAACAGCATTGCCAGAAGCTTCAGGATCAACGAGCAACTGTCCTCCCAAAGGTGAAAAACAATCGTCAGCTGATGGTATAACTACTGTGGAAGAATCAGCATTATCATGCTCAACTGTAGTGCAAGTAGATTGACTGAGCATACTTTTCTCATCAGTACAATTATGACGAGCTTCTTTTGGAGAGCCAGGACCAGAGATAATGTTTGTACTTCCACTTCTAGCAGAGTCCATACAGTGAACGGCACTAACAGTTGCACAAGATTCAAACTTGACATCCAACATCATGTCATCACATGAATGTGTTACACCTTTGTTAGTAAGGCTTTTGGGCAAACTTTCTTCTAAACAAGGAGTGGGTTCAACCAAAGAGTTGTCTTCTAGTATTGGTATAGTCTGATCAACATATGTAAAGTTATCTTTGTCTTGCCTATTATTTTCTGAAGTGGACTCTGAGATTCTGTCAGAACCTATATCTATTTCAGTCGGAACAACGAGTTCATGCCTGCCAAGGTCATCTATCTTTTTAAGCAAATCCTTAGATACATGTCCAGGAAAAAGACCTGAAGATTCTTCATTCACAAGGAACTCAGTCCCATTTGCTCCTGTCCAATCAACCTGTCTAACATGTGAAAAGCCTTTCTTTCCTTCTACGTGAACATCTACTTCAGATTCTTGTGATGAATAATCAGTACATAAATTGTTCATCTCAATGCGTTCACTGCTACAGCTATCTTCTCCTGCTGACCCGTCACAATAATCACCAGCTTCAAGTTCACTGAACATATAATCACATTCTTCATCTATAATGTCAAACACTTGTTTGTTGAGCAGACAAGAAACTCTACCATCCTGCATTTGATCCTGGAATTCTTCCTCCTCTTGGATATCATCTTCCAGTTCACTGGTTAATACATATTCTTCTTTACTCATTGATGACGAATCGGAGATCTCCTGGTGGATTCCTGAAATGGATTGCATGTAGTATCTCTTCCGGGTAAGTGTATATTGAGACACAGCTCAGCATATCAGTAATTACATGATTTTCTTCATTATAGATTAAAAAAAAAAAAAGCGAACTGTTTCAACTCAACTGCAAACTTATGCTAGACAACGTTAAGAATGTATATTATTGCTGTTCTAAAATGAAACCAACAATCATAGGTTTTCCTGTTAATAATGAGATGATAATGGTATGCATTCCAATTTTTAAACTCTATTCAAGAGCTAAACCTGTGATAGTATAAAGAAACTCCAACATAGTGTTGTATAGATAAGGATACCGGAATTAACCTCTGAGACTAATAAAAAGTCAATAGCAGAAAGGATTTACAGGTGGGCCTTTACAGAAAGGATTTACCAGTGGGCCTTTACAAGTATGGCATCTATATGTTACGCACAATATTTTTCGGCCCACGGAGACGGATTTGTATAATCCTCTTCTGACTGAGATTTTGCTGGAAGCTTCCGGAATACTCCAGAATGTGGTGGAGTCTTCTTGAAGACTTGTGAAGCTCCATAGCTTTCTAGGTGTTCTAGAGTCTTGTAAATATCTAAGATCTAGAATATTCTCTAGAACAATCGTTGGAATATTCTTATACCAGAAGTTTCATGTAAGTTCTTTGAGACCCTATAAATAAGTGGAAGGCTCACTTTCTCCTCACCGTCAAAACTTGTAAACTTTCTTCAATATAGTAGAAGTTTTTCAAGTTCCATTATTGCTCCACTATTCTCTCTTAGCATTCTAGCTAAGTTCGTTCGGGGAAGACTTGCACGGATCTTCGAGTAGGAAGCTTGTGCGCCGCACGGGTCGAAGTGTAGAAAAAAACGTTAAGTCTGTGACAAGTGGTATCAGAGCGAAGGTCGGTCGTCACCATGTCGACTTTCGAGATCGTCCATGAGGAGCAGTCCGTATCACCCAAGGAGAAAGGAAGAACACCAAGAGGGGCAAAAGCAAGGAGCCCAAGTTGGAACGAGCCCTTGACAAGTTGGTGTCCCGCCTGGAACTCTTGGAAAAGGGTGTGAGGCACGTCAAGACTCAAGATACAAATGGAGCAAAACCAAACGGCTTACGAGGAGTTCGCTCATGGATTGGAGAGTAATATTTCCAATGCGATGACAGTATTCTGGGAGCAACTTCGCGAGATGCAAGCCGGATTCGAGGAGGAACGCCCAGGTGCTTGAGCATAGATTGCCTAACTGCGCGAATAACTCAAGACCAAGACTGCGATTCTCGAGAAAGCTATCGCCAATTGTGGGTCTTCGACGAGGGAGGCGGCACCAAAGGTGAAGGACCCCGAGCCAAAATCCTTCAATGGTTGATTCAACTTTGAGCCGTTGTAACCTTTTGTTTCAATATCAATGAAGAACATCTTTTGCATAACATATGTTGATTCAACTTTTCTGCTTGGAACTTCTGTACAACTCTGTTATTTAGTTGCTCAATCGGTTGTCCGGTATTTACCTTATGCGAGCGCAACTTAAATTCGCACGGCATCACGTCCATGCGAGGACGAACGGTTCTGCGAAATCGGGACGTGACAGGTAATAGGTCGACAGCCGCTCGTCCCGCATACGTTGAGTACGGGGTCATCGGGTAAAAGGCTCATGGCTCACCAGTTTGTCTCGGACTTCAAGAAGAAAACGGATATTGCTAAGGCATTTTTGGAAAAAGTCACACACAAGATGAAGAAATGGACCGACGCTAAATGAAGGCATGCCGAGTACAAGGAGACTTGGTGATGAAAAATCTCCAACCGCCACAATTCAAGGTGTTATGCAAGGTGCACAGAGGACTGATTCGCAATATGAAGGCCCCTTCCACGTCCTTAAGAAGGTAGGCAAAGTTGCCTACAAGCTCGAACTCCCAGTCAAGCCGAAGATTCATCCCGTCTTACCATGCAGGCTTGGAGGACCCCAAGCGCGGAGTTTCAAAGCAACCCACGATGACTATGACCACATCGTTCGACAAAGAAGTGGAAGCCGCGCTTGACTCAAGAGCCATTTGCCGACGAGTCATTTTTCCATTTGTGGAGTATCTCATCAAATAGAAAGGAATGACACACGGCAAGTCTAGCTGGGAACGCGCTAACATGTTACATCGATACAAGGACAAGATCCAAGAACTTCTTAGCGGACGTGATTGACGAGGGCGTCAATACAATATGTGGGGAAGAATGTCACGCACAATATTTTTCGACCCATCGAGACAGATTTGCATAACCCTCATTTGACATGTAGGTGTTTTGTTGGAAGCTTCCGGAATCCTCCAGAATATGGTGGAGTCTTCTTGAAGACTCATGAAGTCTCCATAGCTTTCTAAATGTTCTAGAGTCTTACTTGAAAATATCTAGAACATAGAATATTTTGTAGAATAATTTCTACAATATTTTTATTCTAATAGTAAGTCCTTTGAGGTCATGTAAATAAGTGGGAGACTCATTTGCTCCTCACCACCAAAACTTGTAAGCTTTTTCTTCAATATAGTAAAAAGTCTTTCAAGTTCCACTATTGCTTCGTTCGGAAAAAGCTTGTACGAGTCTTCGAATAGGGGATGCTTGTGCGCCGCACTAGTCGAAGTATAGGAAAAAAAATACTAAGTTCGTGACAAATAGCTCACTTTCGTAATAATAAGGAGAACTACAGTTAAACCTATATAGCCTTAGGACGAAGAAAATTCTATTAATTTAGTGAATGTTAAATAATCAACAAATTAATATTTATTAACTAATTGATTATTAATAACTAATTAATTTATAAATGTGTTCCTTATTTTCTTAAATACTATAGATTTTATTTAGTTTCTCGTCTTACGAACTAACAATTCTACATATCTGTTTAACCAAATACAATTCATAAATCTATTTATTTTCCCAAAATTAGATTGTACATTATTCAACATACTACACTATTCTATTTTATGAACATTTAACTAAGCAAAAACTCTATGTAGTTGACCGACGAGCAGATAATTGAGAACATCTTGGAAAATAATCAAGATAATGAAGTGGAAGATAATAGTTCTAATATAGAGTCTATTTTGCGAGAAGCTCTCAAAGTGGGACGCAATGAATAATTTTTTGTTACAGTATTAGAAAACCACACCATAACTTCTTACCATGTTAAGAAAATATAGAGATGAAATCCAAGGTGACATCAATATCAAGAAGAAAGAAACAATAATTAAGTCATATTTAAGGAAGACCACATAGTCGAATCATAAGCACTATATTTATTACGTGTGATCTACTATTAATTTACATATTACGTGTCATCTATATGAATTTGTTTATAATATATTTATCTTATAAATTTAGCAAATTATTAATTTAGCACATTATCCACAAGTCGGAACAAGCCAAAATTATTCTTTAACCGAGGATATTAATCTATCAGGTACTAAGTTATCGAGGTTCTATTGTATATTACAAATACAATTGAGCGTCAAAAGTGGCCCTTAAAATTACAATTGGATGTCAAAAGTCAATTAACACGAGATAGTAAATTGCAACAAATGTTATAGAAAGCGCTACGCAGCTATTATGCGGTAAGAGGACGCCTAGCGCCCAAACGGCTAGGCGGGCAAATTTATGCGGAAAAAACGTTACCCTTAAAAACTGCTTTGAATTTTTCTAGTTCATTAAAAATAATACACAAGTACATATTTATACATATATGTATATATAAAACTAGGATTACATTATAAATAACTTTAGCAAACACTCAAATGGACAGAGTAATACAATAACAAGTATTGAACAAATAGAATTATAATTCATAGTTCACCAAAAATACTATATATAAAAGTAAAAGATTAATATAAATATTTTTGGGTCAGACAAAACTGACCAAAAAATAAATGGGATCATGCCAAATAAATAATTTTTGAATAAAATTAATAAATAAATAAATAACTAGACCAACAACTATGTGGATCTTTTCTTCTTTGGCTGCATAATGTTATTTTTTCCAACATAATATTGATTTTTCCAGCACAATGTCGTATACCGCCTAAAATGCATAATATACTTAAAATTCATAGGACCATCTTTCTTTTTCATTCTTTGGCTAAATGTGTAGAGATTGTAGAAATTGGAGGTTACACTGTGCAAGAATGAGATAATAATGTATTATGACTCTTGGCCAATATTTATAGGACTACAAAACATGTAAAAGACTCCATTAACCCTAGAAGAATATATAATAAATGTGTAGAAAATAAAATAACTAATCTACTTTTCACCAGACCCCTACAATCTAGAACTTGATCAAAACAAGTCCAGCTTGAAGAGAGGGAGAAAAAAAAGAAATCGGAGATCATCTGAAAATGTAGGTCGAGACTTCTTCAACAACAAAATTCCGCAAGAAGCCATCTGAAGAAAGCTAGGGTTCGGAGACCAAAAATCTCAAAAAGAACCATAGAAAGACAGCTTCCCAAATGAAGTAATCCATGAATAAGTCGAATGAGAGAAGAGCTTAAAAAGAAAAAAAATCCTTGAAGATAAAAACAAGAGAATCGGAGCTTTACAGCTGAACAACTCTCAAGAGAAAATATAAATTTGGGGAAAACAAAAATTCAAAAAGAAACATCTAAAATAGGTCGGGGAATAGTAGAACGAGATATCCTAGATGCAAAATATTTCTAAAATATGTCGAAGCTCAAAAAACAAGAAATCCGGAAGAAAATACATGAAATGTGCCAAGGCTCGAAAAGACGAAAAAAAATTGGGAGAAAACCGAAGAACGTCAAGGCTCCGAATAAATACCAGAAATAGACCAATAGAAGAACGGGACTTTGCATAACAGAAAAGTCTAGAAGAAAGTCGAGAACCCGACTACCGAAGATATCCCGAAAAAATTGCATCTGAAGTAATCATTGAAGATAGAGAACGCCATTAAGTCAAAAAAAAGTCTTATGAGAACTTAGGGCACTGATACCATATAAAAATGGGAGGGTACATTGTGCTAGAGCGAGATGATATATTATTAGGACTCTTGGCCACTATTTATAGGACTACAAAACATGTACATCACTAACCCTAGAAAGTACATAATAAATATGAAAAATAAAATATACACCATACATATGATACTCTTTTTAGTCTAAGAGAACTTTGAACCAAAGAATCAGATAATAATGTATTAGGACTCTTGGCCAATATTTATAGGACTACAAAATATGTGAAAGACTCCACTAACCCTAGAAGAATACATAATAAATGTGCCGAAAATAAAATAACTAATCTACTTTTCACCACACCCCTGCAATCTAGAACTTGATGTAAACAAATTCAGCTTGAAGAGAGTGGAAAACAAAGAACTCAGTTCCAAAAATATTGGGTGGGTTAAATTTTTTGAAATCTGCTATAGTACCATTCTTGTGGTAGGGTGGTGCCTTGAGTTTTTCCAGTATTACAGTTGTTGTTGCACGAAAAACCTCCAGAATCAAAAACTCCTCCATCCTCCAGTTCCATACATCTTTCCATCGGGCAAAAGCTTGTTGATCGATCTTCGATTCGCTACCAGGTGCATGGCGACACGGATCTTACTAGATTTGTATCTCAAGCGTAAATCGTCATCTTCCTTGATGCATTGTTTGTAGGGACGAATCTATTCTAAGGATAACATCTATAACGTGCCTCTAATTCTCATTACTCTAGGAGTAGATCGTCATCTTTCCTGCTGCATTGTTCGTAGGAGCAAACTTCTATAGCGTGCCTCTAATTCGCATTACCCTAGGATTCGTAGGAGCAAATCTATTCTAAAGACGTCTATAACGTGCTTCTAATTCACAATACTCTAGGAGTAGATCATCATATTCCCTGTTAGATTGTTCGCAGGAGCGAAATCTTTTCTAAGGACAACGTATATAACGTGCCTCTAATACTCATTACTCTTATGTTCTTTATTGCTAGTTTCTCCGATTTTTTTCCTTTTTTGCAATTTTGGGAATATATCCAACAGGAAACACTTTATATATATATATATATATATATATATATATATATATATATATATATATATATATATATATATAAAGAGAGGGAGAGAGAGATGATCATGGCCCGTGGCCCATGAAGCCCAGCATTCGAGCTTGACTCGAGCTGGAACAGCTTGCTAGCAGCTCGAGGTCGGCTAGATAAGACCAATACTAAATGAGCCGAACTCGAACATGCAAAGCTCGACTACACTCGTCCAAGGTTGTAAAAGGAGCTAGGCGCTAGTCGGGAGGGCACCAAACGCCTAGCGTCTAGGCTAGCCCGCCTACCGCATTCCAAAATAAAACCCAAAATATATACTAAAATTGAAGAAAAAATCCATAAAACCCAAAAAGACATCGGGGGAGGCAGCCTAGGCCTATTTTTAGAACAATGGACTCGTCTCGTTTGCATCCTCATAATTTTGATATAAAACCAAACTATTTGAAGAAAAGCCCTAATACCTTGACATTCCTCGTCGTCGAGCTCCACGTTATTCTCCGACCGATAACTCCAGCGCGGCCGGACCAAAACAAACTCCCGATAGGAATCGAGCTGAGCGACTTCCCTACCGACCTCCTCCTCCTCCTCCTCCGCACTCTCCTCCCCGGCATCGCCGAACGAAACAGCGACGCCGCGGACGAAACCCAGCAGCCTCTCCGGCCGGAACCCCTCGTCCACCTCGCTGGTCCGGCAGAGCGAGACGTAACGCTGGTACGCGTAGACCCGAGCCGACAGCCTGACGACCATGGCGGCGGAGGAAACCGCCGTCAGGGAGGCCGCGGCGGCGCGGATGAAGCCCAGCAACTCCTCCGCGTCGAAACCCCTCTCGGAAGCGGCTTCCGGACGGGGTTTCCGGCAGGAGCACATCATCGCGGAAGCCGACTTCCGGAACAAGAGCTCCTCGTCGGAATCGTCGAATCTCTCTGCCCTGAAAATTCTGTTGGGAACCCTAAAATTTTCTCGTTCTCTCTTTTTCTTTTTCTTGTTGTTGTTACGAAACTCTAGGATGTCGGCCAAAGTGACGGAGTCGTCCATCTCCCAATCCTTGTACGATGCTGTATCACTCTCCATTGGGAAGGGGAAGGGGGGAAGGGGAAGGGAAGTTTATAGCCTTATATAAGAAAAGTTGGTCATACTAGCTAGGGTTTTAGGGTTTCTTTTTTTATTATTAATTATTTAAAACTTAATTAGTAAAAGATTCAAAAAAAAATATGGAGAAATATATTTATAATAAATTACGAAGAGAGAAGATTCCACCGTATAAAATTACAAAATTAAAAAAAAAAAATCAGCGTCAGTAATTCATGAATCCAGTTTCCTACGAAATCAAATCAAAATTTAACATTATCTATACGCAAAATTAATTAGTTTAAATAACATATATAATTTTATAAATATTATTTTATTTTAAAAAATCAAATAAATAATTTTATAAATATTAATTTTAAATAGATATTATATAGATAATAAATAGATAATTTTGCTATCATGTGTATTTTTTTTTGGAGTTTTTGTTATCATGTGTAAATATTTTGTTATCATCTATAGAAATATAGATAAGTTTGTATATTTGTTTAATTTAAATTTGAGATCAAATATATACAAATAGATAAGTTTATATATATATATATATATATATATATATATATATATATATATATAAAGATGTATCGATACATCCGAAATCTGGACCGTTGGATGTTGATCCAATGGTTCGGATTGAATAATAGAATAGAAACATCATTTAATGCTGATTTAGACTTTTGACCTGTTGGTAACTTGCTTTAGCAGGTCATTCTTCACTTTAATTTTTTCAATGAACACACTAAATTAACTCATATTTACTCTCTCTTTCGTCCATCTAATTTAATATTTTGTACATCAACGTATAAATTTCGTAATTTTTTTTTTTGGTTACAGGCCGTGGTGGTGGTAGTGGTGGTAGTGTTGGTGGTGGTGGTGGAAAGAGAAACGGAGATGAAGAAGGAAATAAGAATCGGTCCGGATCGCGTCGAACGTCGTCGAGCCCTTCTAGAACAACGAGGAGTACCAGCTGCACCGAGAAGAATCGGTCCGATTCGCGTCGGACGTCGTCGAGACCTCCTCGAACAAGGAGAAGTACCAGCGGCGTCGCTCTAATTTTACTGTCTATGCCATTGTCAGAAATCTTATTTTTCATCTAACAATTTAATATTTTGTTAATAAAGCTACATGTCATGGTGGTGGTGGTGAACTGAGAAAACCTGCTTCTGAGGTCGGGCGGATCATCTGCTCACATATTTTTAAAAAAAAGTCTGTATTGATCGGACGAAATATTTTTTGCTTTTCTAATGATAATATTTTCGAAGAGAATATTTTTTTTGGACGGAGAATGGTCATTCTCTTTGCTTTTAACACGGCGAATGGACGGAGAATGGCCATTCTCTTTGCTTTTAACACGGAGAATGGCCATTCTCCGTTCCTTTAACATGGAGAATGAACACTCTCCATTCTTTTAAAACGGAGAATGGACACTCTCTGTGCTTTTAACAAAGTATGGTACATTTAGGACTGGAAATGTTCAAGTATCTCATATTTTTTTCACCAAATATTTACAGTATTTTTAATATCATTTATCAAAGTATATTCATTTAATATTAAATCATGTTCAAGAAAATCTGAATATCATTTTATCAGGCTTTCACTGTATGGCTGCACAAAATTTCTTGCGAGTGTTTGAATATAATTAACCTACTATCCAAGAGAATTTTTCTTACATTACATTATGCATTACACTGGCATCGAATTCATACTGATGGCATCGATGTACTGATGGCAATAACAAAGGATGAACTGGCAGGATTACAATTTTGCTTCAGCAATAACAAGGGATGAACAGGCAGGATTACAATTTTGCTTCAGCAATAACAAGGGATGAACAGGCAGGATTACATTATGCATTAAACTGTCATCGAATTCATACTGATGGCATCGATGTAATAATTTTTTACAGAAAGCAAAACACATTAAAATCAAATAAAGTTTTAGAGATCCCAGGAATGCATCTGTAATAAGGCCATCTGTAAACCCTAGGAATGCACCCAGGACTCATAAATCTGTAAAGGGCATCTGCAAATCAAAGGAATACACCAAAATATCAATATCATCTGTGAAGGCCAACTGCAAATCAAATAAACGCTTCAACCAAAAAATCATAATCAAATTAAGTATACTTCATTCCAAGTCCAATAAACTGCATAATCCACGTTACAGTAATCTGCCCAATCCACGTTAGTAATTCAACATAGAACCTGCATAATTCACAATACAATAATCCAAATAAATATCAGACCTACTATAAATTCAAGACCATATTATATTTTCTAAACAAATTACGAACTATGCACTTAGTACAAGCGAAAAGTTTAGTCTTACAATATTTCAAAAAAAAATTAGTTACACCGCCAAGACCAACAAATATTCAGAACCATATTACAATTCAAATATTACTTCCAAATTGAAATAAAAGCTTCAAAACTCAAAAGATGAATCTTCATAGCCATCTCCATCTTCTTCTTCATCTTTTTTCTTCTTCTTCTTCTTCCTCAAAATATCCTTCACCTATACCTTGTGGGACGGAATAAAAAAAATTATAGTCAGTATGGACTCACTGTATACGTAGAAATGACATCCAGTAACATAAATAGAAGTATCAAAGTGATGACTAGCATTAAAGTGTCAATATACACAGTGTGTATTTTTACATAAGAGTTTGGGCTAGCCCCATTAACCTTATTCACGAGGGAAGGGAAATCTTATTCTTGGTTAGCAAATTCAACCTCTATCTGGTTAATCTTATCCAGAATCAATTTCTGGTTGTCGGATATAGTCTTCATCTCTTTGAAGACATTCTCAAAGTTTACAGCAACAAAATTGTATAGATCATCAACCCTGTCCTTAGTGTTTTTGATTCCATAAGTTGATGGTTTTCCAGATGTTGATGGTTTGGTTGTAGCTGCTGCCCGTTTTTTAAACATTCGAGTGAAGGTTAGTTTTCTCATGGGGCCTTTGTTTTTAATATAAACATCCCCTACTAAGCTTGGGACAGAATATTTACTAGCCATCGAGCATACAAATCCTCCGAAAGGGAGAGCTGTGCTTGCAGTTGGTTTTTCCACGAGATGCATCATTCTACTGAACATGTAGGAACCTATATCCATCCTTTTTTTTCCCCATAAAATAAAGAAATTTTACTCTCTCGGGATGGATGGAAAACTCATGTCCAGTAGGGTTGAGTGTTTGAGATACGTAGGCATGCAACAATTTATACAAAGTTTTTAACTGATCTTTGTATACATTTTGAGGGGTCATGGCACCCACTGATACACCTGTAATCTCATGAATTACATCCCTCATAGAAACATTATCAATATCTTTCATATCAAACTCAGGAACTGGATCAAATCCAGAAAATTCGTTGATGACAGCAGCATTTACCCTAATCAGTTTTCCTCTCAGAAACACCAGTTGTTGATCCTCTTCTTTTTCTTTAATTTCAGTCGGAAGATTTGAGTAAAATTCTCTTACTATTGTTTGGGAGATTTTCTCAAGACAGGATTTGTTCAGTTTCTCCAATTGATAGAATTTCAATATATCCAGAAAAGCTTCGTCTTCGACATCATCCATCTTAATTGATCTTTCAGGTATAACAGCCTTTTTCTTGAAATATTTATTGTAAATCTTCTTAGATTTAGAGTCTTTAAAAAAATTTACCTCCTCTCCATCCTGGGACTTATTTGATGATTGCTCTTCCTTTTCATTTTCCTCTTCTGATGAGGATTCAAAATCTTCAGAGTACGCTGATGACTCTGTATCCGTTGCCACCTTAGCCTTCGCTTGAGTACACCTTCGATCTTCATAAGTTGAGTCATCTGACGACTCTGTATCAAAGATAGATTTTTCGGTCTTTGTCGAGCAATGAATTTTTTTAGCCTTTTTTGCAGGTGGCTTGGCTGCCGCCTCCGCTTTCATCGTCGCTGCTGCAGCCGCTGCTTCCGCCTCTACCCTTTCGGCCTCTACACTAGCGACCATAATCTTGGTTTTCGCCACCCTTACAAGTTCTGCCCTTCGGGCCTGTATCGCATCCCTTTGTGGATTCTTCTCCTTCGGAGATGGTCGTTGTTTCTTCGGCGACATTTTGATTAGAAGAGGGTTTAGGAGAGGGTTTGGGAGAACGAAGAGGGTTTGAGAGAAGAAGAGGGAAAATTCGACCATCTTTATATGACCTTGGGAAGTAGAAAAAATTAGAATAGTTTTGAGTCTTAAATTAAATTTATTACTATTATTACTAAGACGGTCAAATTTATTACTATTAAATTTTAAAAACTAATTTCCAAAATTATATTTATTACTATTATTACTAGTATATATCCATGTAAAATGACTACATAAACCTTTGGGATTTTGAGACCCTAATTTTAAAAACTACTTTCCAAAATTAAATTTATTACTATTATTACTAGTATATATCCTCGTGTTCCGTATAAATTATTGAAAAATTTGGCACAAAATATGGATGTATCGATACATCTCAACTCTGGAACATTGTAATTTAACAAGAAGAATGTCATTCTCCGTTTCAAATTAAACGGAGAATAGCATTCTCAATCGTTTTAATACTGGGAACGGCATTCTCCGTGTAATTCAACACGGAGAATATCATTCTCCGTTTCAAATGAAACGGAGAATATCATTCTCCGTTTAATTAAAACGGAGAATGAACATTCTAATGTGTTTTTAACACTGGGAATGTTATTCTCCGTTTAAATTAAAATGGAGAATGAACATTCTATTTTGTTTTTGACAACATATTTAAGAATGTGAAGTTTCTAATCTCAACATTTCCATTTTTCGAATATTTGATTAAATTTTTGAACGTATTTTTTTTGCATTGAGCCGTTATATACTCGTATTTTTGCCATCCCGAATATTTCACGTTTGAGGACTTGGTAAGAAGACTATGTACTTGAAAAGAATAAAATTGAAACCCTCAAAGTTGTCCTCTAGTTTACTGTGTAATCATATTTAAGATGGATTTGACGGCAAGATTGACGTTGGCAGCATAATCAATTCTATGACGTAACAAGTCATTGATGGGGATATCGTCGCTGATATATGGATTTGACGTAACAAGATTGTGAATTGAAAAATAGATAAAATAGTTAGTCGCTTGTAGCCGAAACCAAATTGAGTTAACAAAATATTATGTTGCATTAAATCCCAGCTTCGTCGCCGAAACATTCTCCGGCTAAGGATACAAGAGGAGGAAAAAAATAGTAAAAAACTAAAAAAAGACAGAAAAATAAGGGGTCTACCCCTCACTAGCCTCGCGGAGGATCTCCGCAAAGTCCTGCAGGGTGCGCACACCCGCCCTATGGAACAGGCGGCGCAACCCTTCCCTCTTCTCCAGAGAAGCCCGTTCCTCCGGAGTGATCGGCAACAGGTCAAAGTTGGGCGCCGGATGAAGAGGTCGAGTGATGACCTCCATTGACAACCCGAAGGAGGTCAGGAATTCTGCAGCCTCTGCCAGCCAGTCATGGGCCAGAGGCGGCGCAGAGGGTGCTCCATACGGAGAGGCTCGACGACGACTGGAAGAAGACTCTGAACATGGTTCCCAACTAGATGATCTTTTTGGAGCCATGTTAAATGTACAACCTACTCAAATGAATGGGGACCCCTATGTATATATATACACGTTCCTAACCGACTCTTCTTATTCCTTATTGGAAGTTGGGGATATTCAATTTCTTATTCCTTATTGGAAGTTGGAGATATTCAATGACCTCCAGTAACTCTTCTTATTCCAAGCTTAGTTGGTTGTGCTGTTTGGCTTTTACATGGAAGGCCTAGGTTCGAGTCTGGTGTGTGGGTTCTGTATAATTTTTCTATTGTTAACATTTCTTGGGTGCTATTATATGCTTTTAACTTAGTATGGAACAATTTGGGACGAGTAATGGCCATTCTCCGTTCCTCTAACACAGAGAATGGTAAATGTAGGACGGAGAATGGTACATGTAGGACGGAGAATGGTAAATTTAGGACGGAGAATGGTAAATTTAGGACGGAGAATGGAACATTTAGGACGGAGAATGGTACATTTGAGACTGTTCTGTAGGGTTGTGAATTTTAAATAGTTTGGTTGTTTAGTTTTATTTTGAATCTATATAAATTGGTTTTGAAGGCTGGTAAAGATGAATAGTTTGGCTGTTTGGCTGTATAAATAGATTTTAAAGGATTGTGAAAAAGAAACCAATATTTTCGTATCGATCACCATTAATTATGGTGAATGGCACTGATACCACTAATATGAGTAGAATTTGCACCGCCAGAATTCATCTTGAAGAAGGTAAAATCTGTGTTGAAAAATGTCGAAATCTCTTGGATATGATTACACTGAGATGTTGTATTAATGTTAAGATACTGATATCATATCATCCACTATATAATGAGGTTTCAAAACGGCTCATAAGTGAGCCGTCTTAGGCGTCATTATATCACAGTCCATTTTATTTAAAAAAAATTAATCATGTAAAAAATTATTGACAAAAGTAAAATTTTGTCAAAATGGAGAATCGAACTCAGAAAAAAAATACCTTGCACCTTAACCAAATGAGTTAGAAGCGTATTTAACTATAATTGGATAAAATTCATATTATACGTTTTTATATCTATCTATTCTTCTATTCTAGTATATAATAAGAAAAGTTGGTGGTGAAACTTTTGAATTCCTAAAATACCCTTGAGTATTTATAAACATGATGTTATTATATCAACTTGCATGTCATTTATGTTTAAGAGTCAAAGGAATAAAGTTTGCATGCAAGTTTCATTTTTCCATATAATATAACATTATGTTCCAATGGTAATAAATTTTATTTTTTATTACCATTTTCTAAAGGTTATTAGTCTCAATAGAAAATAAAAATTAAAAAAATTGTACTTCGAATCTCTTGACATATAAATAGTCACCTGAAAAAGACGAAAAGATGACAACTGACTTTATAATATTCTAATTAAAATACGTACAAAGTACGTATATGTAGACTAGTGAAAAATATAAAGAAATGCATGCATGCATACATGCTAATGTTTTTACCATTCACCCCAGGAATGATTGATGATATCTAAATCACTATACATCTCGTATCCAGGTTCCCCTGGGATTACATCATCAAAGGGTCGTTTAAACGTTTGTATTAAATCATAAATTTTCCTGAGGTCGTCGTCGAAGTGCACGTTGAAACACCCACATATGTCGAGCACGTGAAGACCCTTGCAGTTGCATATGATAGATCGCAACATGTCTCCATTGAACATGCCGAATCCCATCTGTAGGTGCTCGAGACGCGGCATCGAATCAGCCACGGCCTTTCCTTCCGTCTCATTCTGCGTGTTCAGTACGAATCTGTTCCTGAGCATGAAATATGGAGGGGGCATGTTCCTCCTCAGCTTGTCCAGACTGTGGCAATACTTTTCGGTGGAAAATATTCTAGTCGACGTGATATAGAGGCAGTAGCTAATGTCGAGTTCTTCCAGCACCGGGAGAAACTCCAAGTGTCTCACGAAAGTTTCATCACTCACGTCGCACTTCGGAATGCGCAGCACCCTTAGAAATTTCCCACTGTATTATAAAAATGGGAAAACATCAATAGAAATTAACAAAAGTATACGTAAAATTTTGTAATAGAAAAAATAAAGTATTAGAATAAGACCAAATAAAATTTTGCACAGGCCTTAAATATGCAAAACGGAAGGCTGCTTCGTCGAGCTTGTACGCGGAGAAGGACCGTAGATATCCCCCGCTGCGAGCCACGAGCTTCTTTACGGTCAAACTAATCTCAGCGGTTTGCTGGGTCCTCCAGCACCACTGTACCAAGTCGACGTTAGACCAATAGTCTAAAGGACCGATTGTAACACCCAGTTTTCCCAATGAGGGGTAATTTTAAAATTTTATAATTTTAATATTTTAATAATGATATTTTAAATCATGATATAATTTTTAGTAATTTTTAAATCTTTTTAAAACTATTTTAAATCATGACTTATGGTTTTGGTGTTTTGATAGTGTAACACTAGAGACAGCTTGACCTAGAGCCTAGCCATGTGATTAGGGTGTTTCATTATCATTTCCAGTTCAAGGGTATTTTTGTCATTTTGAATTTAATTAATTTAATATATATTATTTGGAATTTAATGTATTATTAAGAATGGTGTGATTTTAATATTATTTAATTGATTGCCATGTATTGTGATTAGTCTAACTTGGTTTGGACCTAACCTAGATTAGTCATAGCTAGTCTTAGCTAACCATGATTAGTGATAATTAGTATTAATTATATTTATCAGAATTTTTAGTGATTTTTTTTAGTATAATTGATTTTGGTGTTTTAGTTGACTTTGACTTGTATTGACTAGGAGACTAACCTAGAGACTAACCTAGGTCATGACCACTTGGTTAGGTTAAGTAACCTTAGCTTGACCTAAGTTAGTGAGGATTAACTCATTAGAACTTGTTTGGAGAGATTAGGAATTGATTAGGCTAGAATGGCTTGTGACTTCATAAGTCATGACTAATGACTTGAGCCTTAAAGCCCATAGGCCCACACCATGAACCAAACCCTAACCCAAATCAGCCCATGGCTGGTCACATTGATCCCTTCCCCCTATTTAATCTCCTCCTAGAAATTAGGGCTAGCCTCCATTGGGATTATTGCAAGTTTGGAAAGAGGTGAGTCCCCATCTTCCTTAAATCATAGAAATTCCTATTTAGCTCCTTTTCCATCCAAATTAATTGCAATAGGACCTAATTTTATTGTACTTGCTGTTGTTATTAAGAGATTTCAGGGAATACATAATTTGGGGAAGTTTTGGTGGATTGAGGAACCACTTCCATTTGGGGCTTTTGAGCCTTTGCTCATCAATAGGTATATTTCAATCCCCTCCCTGAAATTCTAATTTTATTGCATATCTAAGGAGCCCTAGGCCTAACCTAACTGTAGGAATAGGAAACCCTAGATTTCGTGTCCAATTCGTGTCCTATTTGGACACGTATCAGTGTCATATTGCTTGTGTTTGATGAAATGCCCCAATGGGCATTTCGACCTAATTTTAGGATTGTATGTGAATAGGAAAATAGGTTTAGACCTCGCTTATGCATTTCTATTGCACTGAGCACGATTTAGCATCGTGTCGAGTCGCACGGACACGCGGACACGCGGTCGCACGCGCGCGCGCGCGCTGGCAGGAATCATGCCCTGCGACACGAGCTTGATTCCGAGCTGGACACGCCTCTTCGACTCACAAAATTTGACACACGTGTTGTGTCCACGACTGACACGGGGTCCCCCAAATGGCACAACCCCTCGTGTCGTGTCGGACACGCATTTGCGTGTGCACGTGTTATGCACTGTGCGTGCACAGTGTGTACCAGTGTGTTGAGATTGGTTCTCTAAGTTTAATTCGATTCTAAGTGTTTTATTTGAGTTTTAACTTGCTAATTAGATCCTATATATGTTGTTTAATCTCTGTTAGAATTAGATTACATATTAAATTAGGTTTTAATAGGAATTTGGTTTCGAACCTGGAGTTAAATGGAAATGGCTGATACATCCTGATACTTGTAAATTTTAGTATTCCCTGACTCAAATTTCCTGATTTGAATGATGATTTCAACTGATTAATGTTCCCACATATTACTGATATATGTTAATGTAGTGTTTCAATTTGAAAATAGATTTTTGATTGTGAGAATGGGATTGGGCATTGTGGTTGATTTCAATGTAAAGGCTGATACATGAGTTCGAATATGAATACTGAGAATTGGTTCCTGTCCTGTTGTTTTCTGAATTGAATCAATATTTGTTCATTACTTTGACTGATAACTGATTTGATTTCCCTTCCTTTTCGAACTGTAGACTGAATGGAATGATTGCATTGGGTTGATTTGAGTTCAGTTGAGAATGAATTGTTGTGGTTTAAATCCTAAAAACCTGAATGTTGTTTTTTGAACTGTAAACTGTTTTCCTTTCATTTTCGAATGCTATATAAAACCTGAGAAGAGATTTAAATACTGAAATATAGTTTAGTTGATATAGACTGAACCTGTTTAACTGATTTCTTCCCTTAACATGTAGACTGATTTCCTGTTTTTCCTGAACTATTTCTTTAAACATGGCTCACTGATTTTTATACATTACCTCACTGTATCCAGGATTCCTGTAAACTGAATTCCCTTTCCCTGTTTCATATTGATATGAGTTATGTGATTCCTTTTTCTATTCAAATGATTAACTGTAAACTGCATTGAGTAATTTCTTTGATTTCTGTAATGCCTTATAACCTGAGGATGAATGTTTCATTACACTGAATGGAACATTCCCATTCCCTGAGCTGGTTTCCTTTCCTTTTGCTATAGTATTATTTCCCTTAAACTGAGTTGTTTCCTAAATTCTGTACACACAGTCCTGTTATCACACACACTCATATGTCTATATCACACACAAGTCTCACACCCTCACACCCTCAAGACTCACACACACACACACACACACACACACACATGCCACTGTTTCTTGTTTCCAGGAATTCTCACACTTGTTCCACACACACATTGAACCCTCTAGCCTTCACTAACACACACACATGTACACCACATTCCCTTCCTATCCCAATATATATGTACATGTACATATTTGTCTAATGTGTATATATAGATAATATGTGTATGTATGTTTAGGTGTACTTCTATTTTAGATTGTATAAATATATATGTGAGATGTAATATGTGTATTCCTATATGAGATTATATAGTTATATCTATGTGTGTATTAAATATAGATATATTGTCATGTGTGTAATGTTATGGTTTGGTTGTTAGGGCATGATATTGCCTAGTAAGCCTAGGTTAGTCTTGTTGGACTTAGAATAGCCTTGTTAGCCTAGTATAGACTAGTTTGACTTAGGATTGACTTGGTTGACCTAGTTTGACTTCTAGGGTTGACCAGAGTTGACCAAGAGTTGACTTTGGTCTAGATTGACCTAGATTCATGTAGAATGCATCGTAGTGCATCTTATTACTATTCTGGACTTGTTGTGACTTGTGCTGTTCTAATAGGAGCCAGACACCACTCCTCGGACAGTACCTTCGTCTGGACATTCAATTAGCAGGCGAGTACATTCTCTGATCATTTTATATCTTATTTAGGACTATATTTCTGCTTTAGATTACTTTACATGATGCTGACACGTTGGAAATACGGATTAGTACTATATGGATCTGGTTGTGCGATGTTATCCCCCTTAGCGGATACATCGGGTATTCGTGTTCGTGTACTTTATCGGGAACATCGTGTACTCTTTGTATTTGTTACATTCGTGTATGAAATGTGTGAATCGTGTATAATCATGTATTCATATGACCTTCGTGTACAATAACATAACGTATCTGGATCCTTGTGTATTGATTGGGGCGGGGGAGTAGAAGTGGTTATGTATTCAATCCAGTAGATTACTCGTGTACAAACCTCTGTAGATTACTCGTGTATAACATCATGCCGTTTACATAACCATCTTGTGCTCTGAATCACTAGCACTGTTAGTTCTTTATATATTGTAGCTATTTACTTACAGTCTCTTTCTTTTTTATCATATTATTTCTTCAGATCCTGTATCTTACTCTCTAGCATGTTTATATTTCCTAACCGGTTATAATTTTGTTGAGATGTACTGTACTCGCTCCTGTCCTGACTGGACCTGTTGAAAATTTTACAGTGAATGATGAGGCTCTGGTGTCTATCCCTCTTGGTGCAGCATTAGACATCACTAGTGACTTGGACCTGCTAGCAGTTGATGGCACTTTCCTAGATTAGGATGCCTTATCTTTTCTGGATTTTTGTATTGAGTTCTGAAATGTTATTGGGATATGTACTTATTTAGTTACTTAGAATTCTGAGTTGTATCTCTATGATTTCTTCTGTTCTGGATATTATCTTTTATCTATCTATCTTTATCCTTTTCTACCTTAGTTGTGATTGAGTTATATTCTGTTATGTCACCCCCATTCGGGGAGTATAACTGTTTATTACCGTTAACTGTTAGATGTTGTGACCTAGGACAACGTTCTACCGCCGACACTGCGGCGTAGGCTGGACGTACCCATGTCTCGTGTCCTTACTCTAGGGTGTGGGTCGTGACACGTTTTTAGTGGTGGCCCATGCAGGTCGAGTTTATGTAGTGATATTCGAACTAGAGTATCACTACAGCCTGCAGTAGGATTAGGATATATTTTTGAATGTACTCAATCACAGTTAGGATTCCTTGAAAGATTCCTGGGACGACCCCTGAGAACCTTATTTAAACTTCAAATTGAAATCCTTTCCCTTGTTTTGTTCGCTCTCACTCCTTGATTATTGAATTTGATTTTGATGGATCGTTGTTGATTTTGATTTTCCTATCGAGATAAATTTTAAGGCCTGAGTTACGATATTTTTCTGATAACATATGTCGACGGGAATACAGGGATGGTAAAACGTCTGCTTGATTATGGAACCTGTAGTTTATCGCAGCCATATTAGCTAGCGTGGCGGGAACATAGAGACCTGACTTCGGACGTACGTATCTTGGTTATGAGATTTGGAATTTCTCGCAGCTATACTAGTCGGCATAGCGAGAATTCCAGACGACATGATTATAGAGGTGCATGCCCCAGATATGGAATCTATCGTTTATCGCAGCCTTGCTTACTGGCGTGGCGAGGACTCTGAGTAACGTGATTTTGGACAGACGCATATGATTATCAGATTGTATCTTGAGAAGGTTTTTAACATATCATCTCTATCGTACCATTCTGTTGTTATAAATTGTATTCCATCATCAAATAGCTTAGGAGTAGGAGTATGAGTAGGAGTAGCTTAGCTGTTATTATAAATCTAGTGTAACTTCTTGCTATTTTTTTCCTAATACAATGAATCGATGATTTTGCTAGACCTTAACTCGGAATTGATATTATAGCTCTGGTTTCAAAATGGTTCCTTCTTTTAAACAGATAAGCAGAACAGATTTTATCATTATTTCCTTCTTGCCATTATTTCTTGTATTACCTTAAAATATTTATATAGTGGACACAGATGCTTGCCTGACACGTATACATGCTACACTTGATTACCAACCTATCTGAATACATATTAAAATGTTTGGTGTTAATTTCTCAGAATCCCAATAATTCTAATATAGTATATTACCAGTGACTAGTTCTCTGTTTTCCAGATTAAATTCGTAAATTGAATATAAATTTCATGTTATTAGTCGTTGTTTACATCACTGCACATGTATGTTATATACAGGGTTTCAAGTTTTAAAGAAATTGGTTGAGTTTTGTGTTTGAATTTGTCAAATCTAAGACTGTGTACATAGTAAACCCTTAACCTTGGATTCTAGGTGTTTAATTCAAATTTGCAGTTTTAAATTGTAATGTTTGAGCCGTATACATTGTTGTATATAGGTATATAATGTTAGGTTTCATACTCTTACATGATTAAGTTGTGGTTGTGGTAAACATTGAGTTGGTTTTGATGTTCGAATTTCTCCAAAATTTTGAAAACTGAATACATGTTAATATTTTTACATTGCTTTCAATATGTGTAGTTCAATTTCAGATCTAATATGTAAAGTTGAGCTAAACTGAATGATTGAACCCTTTATTTTAAGTTTTAACCCATATACACTTGACACTCTACATTAATGTTCACAACTGCCATGAAAACCTAACCCTTCATCTCTATGTTATGTTCATATAGCCATATAGATATACATATATATATGGTTAGCCATGCATGTTAGGAGTAATAGCTTGTGCCTTGTAGACTGCTTAACCAATATGCCATGAATAGTGTAACTTGATAGCTATAGTTGAGACCCAAATCCTTCTATACACTTTCATGTATATTTCACACAAACCACATAACATTTACATAATGTTAGTTTTTCCTTCTCTAACACTCTCTCTTTCTATATATATTATTTTATGATTGGATTCAATGCTATTGACTTTCGTTCCTTAAACTTGTGGTTCTGGTTTTCTTAAAATAGTACCTCTTATAACTTATTTTATTTTGATAATTACCGGTTTTCAGATAGGATGGTAGACTGCTGTACAGCCTTAATGATTGTTGTATTTTTATCCCTTCCAGTAAGGCACCCATGACCCGAGCCTGTCGCCTGAGAGCAGCTGCAGCTACTGATAGTGTGCTTCCACCTCCTATTGCTCAGGAGGTAGTGACCCCTCAGGCTGACCCAAGGGTAGTGGCACCTCCCGCCATCGAGGAGGTGTTAGCATCCTCACCAGAGAGTTTCTCTCCACCACCTGTTACTCAGGAGAGAGTGGCAGTCTCATCTGAGACCAAGAGTCCTTCCCCGTCTCCTCCTCTGCCTCCAGGATCGGTACCCCATACCATACCCTCGGCATGTTTATTTCCTGACGGAGCTCAGATATCCAGACTTCTCCGGGATGTGTTGGAGACACAGAGAGTTCAGGCTGAGATCCTGAAGGAGCAGGGCCGCGGGATCCAACTACTGTGGGATTTGGTACATTCAGTGGGAGAGCCTAGTTCTAAGAGGCCGAGGAGCAGTGTATACCCAGGGCCCCGTGAGAACCCAGACTATCAGCCTAGACCAGCCTACCCAGTCCAGACTCCTGTTCAGCAGAGGCCAGCTGAGAGAGTGCCTACCTGCACCTTCTGTAAGAAGCCTGGACATGTGTGGGACAACTGTAAGAAGAGAAGAGGGGTGTGCCTGTTGTGTGGGTCGGCTGCACACAAGCTGCGAGACTGTCCTGCTGCACTTGTCCCAGCCAAGACTCCGCCTTCGGGAGGGAGTTCCAGCCACCAGACCTAGTTGGAGGTGAGTCTTTGACCTATATCTTAGCCAATCTTTGAAAATTGCTGCACCCTACCATATTGTTGTATGTTTTGATATCTTATGATTGCTCTTGATCTAATATGACTAGAATGGCTAGATGAGACCTCAGATTGATACCATTTACCAAATCCTATATGTTATCCTTCCAATTGCATGATTTAGATAAGTTTTCTTTTGACCTTGATTGTTGGGTTTAACCTAGAAGGGGTACGATCATCTTAATTTCGAGGACAAAATTTTTCTAAGGTGGGTAGGATTGTAACACCCAGTTTTCCCAATGAGGGATAATTTTGAAATTTTGTAATTTTAATCTTTTAATAATGTTATTTTAAATCATGATATAATTTTTAGTAATTTTTAAATCTTTTTAAAACTATTTTAAATCATGACTTATGGTTTTGGTGTTTTGATAGTGTAACACTAGAGACAGCTTGACCTAGAGCCTAGCCATGTGATTAGGGTGTTTCATTATCATTTCCAGTTCAAGGGTATTTTTGTCATTTTGAATTTAATTAATTTAATATATATTATTTGGAATTTAATGTATTATTAAGAATGGTGTGATTTTAATATTATTTAATTGATTGTCATGTATTGTGATTAGCCTAACTTGGTTTGGACCTAACCTAGATTAGTCATAGCTAGTCTTAGCTAACCATGATTAGTGATAATTAGTATTAATTATATTTATCAGAATTTTTAATGATTTTTTTTAGTATAATTGATTTTGGTGTTTTAGTTGACTTTGACTTGTATTGACTAGGAGACTAACCTAGAGACTAACCTAGGTCATGACCATTTGGTTAGGTTAAGTAACCTTAGCTTGACCTAAGTTAGTGAGGATTAACTCATTAGAACTTGTTTGGAGAGATTAGGAATTGATTAGGCTAGAATGGCTTGTGACTTCATAAGTCATGACTAATGACTTGAGCCTTAAAGCCCATAGGCCCACACCATGAATCAAACCCTAACCCAAATCAGCCCATGGCTGGTCACATTGATCCCTTCCCCCTATTTAATCCCCTCCTAGAAATTAGGGCTAGCCTCCATTGGAATTATTGGAAGTTTGGAAAGAGGTGAGTCCCCATCTTCCTTAAATCATAGAAATTCCTATTTAGCTCCTTTTCCACCCAAATTAATTGCAATAGGACCTAATTTTATTGTACTTGCTATTGTTATTGAGAGATTTCAGGGAATACACAATTTGGGGAAGTTTTGGTGGATTGAGGAACCACTTCCATTTGGGGCTTTTGAGCCTTTGCTCATCAATAGGTATATTTCAATCCCCTCCCTGAAATTCTGATTTTTATTGCATATCTAGGGAGCCCTAGGCCTAACCTAACTGTAGGAATAGGAAACCCTAGATTTCGTGTCCAATTCGTGTCCTATTTGGACACGTATCAGTGTCATATTGCTTGTGTTTGATGAAATACCCCAATGGGCATTTCGACCTAATTTTAGGATTGTATGTGAATAGGAAAATAGGTTTAGACCTCGCTTATGCATTTCCAT
Source organism: Iris pallida (assembly GCA_029216955.1). Lineage (NCBI taxonomy): Eukaryota > Viridiplantae > Streptophyta > Magnoliopsida > Asparagales > Iridaceae > Iris > Iris pallida. The sequence goes on along the minus strand of JANAVB010026999.1, from coordinate 3,188,879 downwards.
TGCACTGAGCACGATTTAGCGTCGTGTCGAGTCGCATGGATACACGGACACGCGGTCGCACGCGCGCGCACGCTGGCAGGAATCATGCCCTGCTACTCGGGCTTGATTCCGAGCTGGACACGCCTCTTCGACTCACGAAATTTGACACACGTATTGTGTCCACGACTGACACGGGGTCCCCCAAATGGCACGAACCCTCGTGTCGTGTCGGACACGCATTTGCGTGTGCACGTGTTATGCACTGTGTGTGCACAGTGTGTACCAGTGTGTTGAGATTGGTTCTCTGAGTTTAATTCGATTCTAAGTGTTTTATTTGAGTTTTAACTTGCTAATTAGATCCTATATATGTTGTTTAATCTCTGTTAGAATTAGATTACATGTTAAATTAGGTTTTAATGGAAATTTGGTTTCGAACCTGGAGTTAAATAGAAATGGCTGATACATCCTGATACTTGTAAATTTTAGTATTCACTGACTCAAATTTCCTAATTTGAATGATGATTTCAACTGATTAATGTTCCCACATATTACTGATATATGTTAATGTAGTGTTTCAATTTGAAAATAGATTTTTGATTGTGAGAATGGGATTGGGCATTGTGGTTGATTTCAATGTAAAGGCTGATACATGAGTTCGAATATGAATACTGAGAATTGGTTCCTATCCTATTGTTTTCTGAATTGAATCAATGTTTGTTCATTACTTTGACTGATAGCTGATTTGATTTCCCTTCCTTTTCGAACTGTAGACTGAATGGAATGATTGCATTGGGTTGATTTGAGTTCAGTTGAGAATGAATTGTAGTGGTTTAAATCCTAAAAACCTGAATGTTGTTTTTTGAACTGTAAACTATTTTCCTTTCATTTTCGAATGCTATATAAAACCTGAGAAGAGATTTAAATACTGAAATGTAGTTTAGTTGATATGGACTGAACCTGTTTAACTGATTTCTTCCCTTAACATGTAGACTGATTTCCTGTTTTTTCCAAACTATTTCTTTAAACATGGCTCACTGATTTTTATACATTACCTCACTGTATCCAGGATTCCTGTAAACTGAATTCCCTTTCCCTGTTTCATATTGATATGAGTTATGTGATTCCTTTTTCTATTCAAATAATTAACTGTAAACTGCATTGAGTAATTTCTTTGATTTCTGTAATGCCTTATAACCTGAGGATGAATGTTTCATTGCACTGAATGGAACATTCCCATTCCCTGAGCTGGTTTCCTTTCCTTTTGCTATAGTATTATTTCCCTTAAACTGAGTTGTTTCCTAAATTCTGTACACACAATCCTGTTATCACACACACTCACATGTCTATATCACACACAAGTCTCACACCCTCACACCCTCAAGACTCACACACACACACACACATGCCACTGTTTCTTGTTTCCAGGAATTCTCACACTTGTTCCACACACACATTGAACCCTCTAGCCTTCACTAACACACACACATGTACACCACATTCCCTTCCTATCCCAATATATATGTACATGTACATATTTGTCTAATGTGTATTTATAGATAATATGTGTATGTATGTTTAGGTGTACTTCTATTTTAGATTGTATAAATATATATGTGAGATGTAATATGTGTATTCCTATATTAGATTATATAGTTATATCTATGTGTGTATTAAATATAGATATATTGTCATGTGTGTAATGTTATGGTTTGGTTGTTAGGGCATGATATTGCTTAGTAAGCCTAGGTTAGTCTTGTTAGACTTAGAATAGCCTTGTTAGCCTAGTATAGACTAGTTTGACTTAGGATTGACTTGGTTGACCTAGTTTGACTTCTAGGGTTGACCAGAGTTGACCAAGAGTTGACTTTGGTCTAGATTGACCTAGATTTATGTAGAATGCATCGTAGTGCATCTTATTACTATTCTGGACTTGTTGTGACTTGTGCTGTTCTAATAGGAGCCAGACACCACTCCTCGGACAGTACCTTCGTCTTGGACATTCAGTTAGCAGGCGAGTACATTCTCTGATCATTTCATATCTTGTTTAGGACTATATTCCTGCTTTAGATTACTTTACATGATGCTGACACGTTGGAAACACGGATTAGTACTATATGGATCTGGTTGTGCGATGTTATCCCCCTTAGCGGATACATCGGGTATTCGTGTTCGTGTATTTTATCGGGAACATCGTGTACTCTTTGTATTTGTTACATTCGTGTACGAAACGTGTGAATCGTGTATAATCATGTATTCACATGACCTTCTTGTACAATAACATAACGTATCTGGATCCTTGTGTATTGATTGGGGCGGGGGAGTAGAAGTGGTTATGTATTCAATCCAGTAGATTACTCGTGTACAAACCTCTGTAGATTACTCGTGTATAACATCGTGCCGTCTACATAACCATCTTGTACTCTGAATTACTAGCACTGTTAGTTCTCTATATATTGTAGCTATTTACTTACAGTCTCTCTCTTTTTTATCATATTATTTCTTCAGATCCTGTATCTTACTCTCTAGCATGTTTATATTTCCTAACCGGTTATGATTTTGTTGAGATGTACTATACTCGCTCCTGTCCTGACTGGACCTGTTGAAAATTTTACAGTGAATGATGAGGCTCTGGTGTCTATCCCTCTTGGTGCAACATTAGATATCACTAGTGACTTGGACCTGCTAGCAGTTGATGGCACTTTCCTAGATTAGGATGCCTTATCTTTTCTGGATTTCTGTATTGAGTTCTGAGATGTTATTGGGATATGTACTTATTTAGTCACTTAGAATTCTGAGTTGTATCTCTGTGATTTCTTCTGTTCTAGATATTATCTTTTATCTATCTATCTTTATCCTGTTCTACCTTAGTTGTGATTGAGTTATATTCTGTTATGTCACCCCCATTCGGGGAGTATAATTGTTTATTACCTTTAACTGTTAGATGTTGTGACCTAGGACAGCGTTCTACCGCCGACACTGCGGCGTAGGCTGGACGTACCCACGTCTCGTGCCCTTACTCTAGGGTGCGGGTCGTGACACCGTTGAGCGCCTTCCACTAAGAATGGCAAACTGGGGCCACGTTGCACATTACCTCATCCACCGGCATCCCCGACAGTACCAGTATCATCGAGAGAGTCTCGGTAGGGATGACGGCCCATCCGCTGTAGTTGATCTTGCTCTTGCTCCTCTCCATTGCGACTGTTCTTCTTCTTTTCTTCTTTGTTTCTCTTTAGTCGGATGGGTTCTTTTCTTTGGAAAAGGCTATTTAACCCCTCGTTTCGGGAGTGTAACCCGCTCGTGGAGGGGTGTGACCGAACAAGGCACGAATCTATTAGGAAATAACGGTAATGCTACTGTATTAATATTAGCAATTAGTCGTTTGGGCTCCCAACATATTTGGGTGATGCCATCTCCCATTATGTGGCATCTGACATGGCAGATGACATAACAGCTGACATGGCAAATTTTAACCCCAAAAATTAATTACCCAAATTTTTTTAATATTAATGTTAATGTTAATGTCAATATTAATATTAATATTAATGTTAATGTTAATGCTAATGCTAATGTTAATGTTAATATTAATATTAATGTTAATATTAATGTTAATGTTAATATTAATTAATGTTAATTTAATATTAAATTATTTATTTACTATTAATGTTAATTTTAATATTAATTTTATTGTTAAATTTTGCCATGTCAGCTGTCATGTTAGCAACTATGTCATATGCCACATAATAGAAGATGGTATCACCCAAATTTTTTGGGAGCCAAATAGCATTTTCATAATATTAGTTTCAATTATATTGTAAATTTTAAATTAACAGAAAAGCCAATGTAGATTTAATATTAATGCTACTGTTAAATTTTCCCGATCATACCTCAATACTTACGAATGTCGACCGAGATACCATCTTCATCATTATCAAGTTTTGTCGTTGTTGCCATAGGAGTCCCCATTGACTTGGATGAGTCAACTGTTGCGAACTCTTTGTCACGCCCCGATCCGAGAAATCGCTCGCCCTCGCTAGATTTCACCCGAATCATCGTCCTCGCTGGGGCATGATGCCGCACGAGCCTGGAGTTGCGCTCATGCAAGGCAAGATAACAGATTCACAATAGTGTTATAGCTCAAATTGATAACATAAGCAGCGGAAGAAAAACGTAGTATACAACAAGAATTCCTTTTATTGATAATGAACTGAAGGTTACAATGGCTCTGAATAGCCCAACTTAACATACCAATTGGCTACAACGATCATGATCTCTCTAGCTCACAAAGGACTACATTGTTCCATACATTATGCCTCTTTATAGCCAACAAGTAGTCTTCGGCTGAACATCTCCATGTCGCAAGTCCGAATGCCAATGCGGTAGCTCCTCTTGAACGCTAAGGACTCCATGCCTCGGCACGTCCAAGCCGAGCCCTACCTCGAGCCGAACATATCCTGAACTTGTCCACTACCGTGTTCCTGCGGCAGATACAGTTAGACATAATCTTAACATAAACATAGTGATCGTGCTCATCTCTGTCCCATTTCGCCTAGCCTACAAGGTTAGAACTTTACATAAGAAATCATATCATTTCACTCAACCAACCAACCGTAAACTTAAACATATGCATAAGGGTGGCAGGCCCTGTGCCTGCACCCAGCGCTAATCTCAGCCCACCGGCCCTATCTATATGAAGGTCACGGTGTTTTGCACCGTAATGCATCTTTGACATCCTTATGTGTAAGCCTATGATCGTTTCGATACGGGTTGCTAACCCAATATCCGAAGGATCCCAAACTTACTGATATCATAGCTTATCACAACACTGGACGGTCGCAACCCGTCCTAATGATGTGCACCATAAATACCATACATAATTCCCTCCATTGAACTACTCGGTTGATTTGGCCTACCGTGCCCATGCCACACTCTGTTGCAAGGCGACGATTTGGTTTTGCGGACACTTTACTGAATAAGGCAAAATGTCGACCTCTTATCGTCCAGCGTAAAAGCATAGCCTGCACACCAGATCAACTAAAATCAGCACTTGCTCAAACGGGACTTATCCTTTGCATCGATTCGATTCATAGATTCCAATCGACTCAAAGCTTACCTTTGGCCAACGTAACTCTTGCATCTTTGTCCCCAAACAGATGGGAATGCCATCATTTGCCAGCCTCCCTACCGAAACCAAGTTGTAGTGCAAACTCGGTACATGGCGCAGTATTTCCATCGCCCAAGTCATACTTTATATGACAAGCTTTGAGATTGTTGTAGTTCCCCGTCCCTACATCGACCCCCATTTTCGTCCACGGGGTGCGCGAGAAAGGAACAATGTCGCTATCGATTCGATTGGGACCGATAGGTCAGAATCGGTCGGATCGATCGAACGGGAACGGTTGAATTAAGATCCATTCTACGTTATAGAATGGCTTCTTTGGAACCAAGTCCCATATTCAGCGGGTTGCAGGTGATCGCATAGGCGACGTCAGCGCAGCCAACCAGTCGCTCGCTTGAAGCAAGTCTAAGGCGAGTGGCAGACCTCCTTCGCCTCATCCCTCTACTTCAAAATCAATATGTGAAGTAAATGAATGCTTTTCATAATAGTGTAGAATCAAAGTAAACTCCGAACTTCTGCGACGGTGCTAGGTACTGGCCATTGACTCTATGGCCACTATCTTCTGGGGGTCCACTTCCACTCCACCTCTGGTGATAATGTGACCTAAGTACGAGATACGATCCAGCCAAAACTTGTACTTACTGAACTTCGCGTACAACAGGTGTTCCCTGAGTATCTAAAGAACTATACGAAGATGCTGCTACTTTGCCTCACTCTTGCTATAGAATAAGATGTCGTCTATGAACACTATCACGAACTGATCCAAATAGGGCATGAAGATACGATTCATGAGGTCCATGGATACGGCTGGCACATTGGTCGCTCCAAATGGCATAACAAGGAACTCCCAATATCCATACCTCGATCTGAATGCTGTCTTCGGGATGTCTTGCTCTTTGACTCTGATCTGATGGTACCCTCACCGCAAGTCAATATTCGAGAATACAGTCGCTCCCTTGAGCTGATCAAATAAGTCATCAATGTACGATAATCAACACATAATCTTGACGTACCATCCTTCTTCTTCTTCACAAGAAGCATCGGTGCTCCCCAAGGCGATCTACTAGCACGAATGAATCCCGTGGTTCTGAGTTCTTCAATCATCTTGTACAAGATTTCTAATTTTGAAGGTGCCATCCTGTAGACTCTCTCCGATACTGGTGCCGTCCCTGGAATTAAGTCGATAGTGAAAACTCTGCCTTACCAGAAATACCAAAAATAATCCTGCCAATATGGCAGTCTATTCTTGTGTATTGCTCCTTCAACCAATCCATTCCTAGGCCAAGGGACCGATTCGGCCCGCCGCAAAAGGGTCGTCGTCTAACCCAGCTATAGTCCGTGATGGCTTGACATTGCCAGTGGCCTTCACACCCTTTCACTGCTTAACAAATACACGTGACACAGGATGGTGCTTGCTATACTTCGATAGCCCGACAAAACTCTTTTCTAATGTGTTCGTACAACGACTTGACAAGCAAGGGCTACGTCAAGCCTTACATCGAGGGGACGTGCTGTGCACGCGTTCGACTTGAACAATCAAGTTCTTTGGGTGCATAGACTTAAGCAAGAAGCAGTAAAATATGACTTAAACTACGGGACAAGCGAATGTTAATATTAATGGTAGTTCCAATTACATTTTAAATAAAAAAGAATACAATTTTAACTTTAACTAGTTTGAAGTAAATGTTAAATCAAAAACTATTTTAAATTTTAGTATTAATATTAGTTTCAATAATATTATAAATTTTAAATTAACAGGAATGCCACGATATTAGAAACCTAGCTGATGTCATGTTGCTCGGGCTCGGTTAGTGTTCGTCTAAACTCGTACGTGCGAACTAGTTATTAGTAATGAAAACCAAAAATTGAATTTTAAGTTTAAAATCTAGTCGAGCTCGATCCTTTCTCTTTATCCCATCTCCCACACACACACACTCTCTCTCTCTCTCTCGGGTTCTCTCTCACAGGTTGTGTTCACTAATACCATATCATTAGAAATATTTACACAACAGATCCCATAGCATTAAATGCTGCTGTATGCGTTATCCTACACAATTTAATAATAAACACTGATACCATATCATTAGAAGAGTAAAAGTTGTCTTGGAAGTTGTAAAAAATTACTTTGTATTGTCTTCTCAATACTTTTTTGCATTGGAGATGACTTTTTAAATTTATTGTCATTTGTGAATATAATCTTGCCGCCTATACAAGATATTGTCTTGTGCCTCATGCCACATAGGATACACAACACATAACAAGACAATAGGGTTGCGTAGCATTAAATGCTGCTGCATGCGTTATTCTACAGAAGAGGGCCACGTGGAGAATGCTGCTGCATGCTTCCTCATGCGTTATTAGCTACACAATTTAATAATACATGTACCCAGAAGACGAGAAAGTTGTGTTGTTGGAAGTTGTTTCCTTAAAATTATGCTTGCTTCTAGAATCACTCAAGATTTTCATGAGCCATCAAAAGAGGGCCACGTGGCGGAGGTACAAGGAAGACGAAAAGGTTGTGTTGTTGCCTTGCTGGAAGTTGTTTCTTTCTGAATAATGCTTTTTGTACCTCCAAATTGTACTATCAAACTGTCCCTCTTACGTGGCAGCTGACGTGATATGTTGATCTAGCAGCTGACGTGGCAAATTTAAAAAAATTAACATTAAAATTAATGTTAACATTAACATTAACATTAATATTAAATTAAAATTAATATTATCGTTAACATTAACAATAATATTAATATTAATATTAACATTAACATTAATATTAACATAAATTAATATTAACATTAAATTAACATTGATATTAACGTTAACTTATTATGGAGAAAATTGGGTAGTTAACTTTTTGGATTAAAATTTGCCATGTCATCAGTCATGTCAGATGACACACAATATTATTTAACATGCCACATCCGATGGGAGGGCTATATATTAGAGGGATAATTTGGAGGTACGAATAGCATTACTCTTTCTTCTTGTATTGTTTCTTGTCCTTCGTTTCTTCTGTTGGTTTCTAACACACTCTATTTTCTTCAATGTCGACTTCACATGGAGAAACTGATCGTCGTGTGGAAGATTTAGTTGATGAAGAAAGCTTCGTTTCAAGAGCAGTGTCAGATGATTTGGATGATGATCAAAGTTTGGAAGCTGTTAACTTAGGAGACAACAAAGAACAAGATGAAGAAAACAACGGAAGAATGCATCATAACGATGACGACGACATCAACGCAAACAACAAAATGTTATTTCGCATCACCATTTCTAATAGATTTAAGAAATGTATTATATTTTTACATTTATTTCTCATATTTATTTTGTTTTATTCTGTTCTTAGGGACGACGGTGAATCTCTATTGGATTTCGATGCAGCGACGATGAAAAAAATATTGCAGTCTGCCAACATTAACAAAGATCCAAAACAACTCTTAGAAGAAGATATTGTTGGCTTACAGTTCAACTCTATTGAAGAAGCAGAGACATTCTACCGGATATATTCAAAAGCATATGGTTTCAGTAATAGAAAGAACGAAGTAAAGAAAAACAAATCTGGGATGGTGGTGGTCCGTAGTTGGTATTGTTCGAATGCGGGATTCAGACACAAGAAATATAATGAAGCTCCTAACAGGGTTCGTGAGCCAAGAAGTGAAAGCAGAAGTGGTTGTAAAGCAATTTTTCGTATTGGGTACACCAATTCTATAAAGATGTGGGTCGTCAAAAAATTTTATGTACTTCACAACCATAGCCTGGCGAATGATTATGAAATAGTTTTTTTGAGATCCCATCGTAAGATATCACCCGCAGAGTTGAAAGAAGTTAAGATTATGAAGCAATCAGGGATGGGGACTGGACATATATGGAATTTAATTGTCCACAAGAAAGGTGGTTGGGATAAGGTTGGATGGACGAAAAAAGATTTATACAACGCTCTAGCTCAAGATAGTAGAGCACTAGACGATGTTGATGCTACGATAACACTTAGATTTCTTCAATCTATGGAAAGCATTGACCCAGATTTCTTCTACGCGTACAAGGTAGACGAAGATTCCAGATTGACCCATCTCTTTTGGGCTGACGGTGCATGTCGTTTCGATTACGAATTATTTGGAGATTCACTAGCATTTGACCCAGTTCCTTTGCCTCAAGGAGTTCCTTCATCTCAAGCTTCTCCTTGGCATGTTGACGATGAAGTGATTTGCTCTAACGATGCACGGTGTTTCGTGTTTGTGCACTTCATCAGAAGTCTGAGATGTGCCGAGTTTCTGTGTTCGTGCACTTCATCGACTGTGTGCCATGATGTTGGTTACTGGGTCCAGGATCGTCGTGGCCCAGTTTTTGTTATGCTCCGACGATGCACGATGAAGTGATTTGCCTCAAGGAGTCATCCAACGGTTCCTATGCTCTGACAATGCACGATGAAGTGATTTGCCTCAAGGAATTCCTTTGCCTCAATGAGTTCCATTGCTCTGACGATGCACGATGAACTGAATTTACTTCATCGTGCATCCTCAAGGGAATGGAACTCCTTGAGGCAAAGGAATTTCTTGTGGCAAATCACTTCATCGTGTTTCGTCAGAGCATAGGAACCTTTGGATGACTCCTTGAGGCAAATCACTTCATCGTGCATCGTCAGAGCAAGAGCAAGATGAATTCCTTGAGGCACAAGAACAGAAGCAAAGGAATTCCTTGAGAGCAAAGGACCTTGCAAAGGAATTCCTTGAGGCAGAGCACCTTGCAAAGGAATTCACTTCATCCTGGAGATAGACTCTACCGATCCCCCGCCTTGGCAAGACTCTTTCCTGTTGGTTACTGGAAGAGCCGCAGGATTTGGGTTGATGCGCTCGTACTTTGATTCGCTCTGACTATGCATGGAGTTCCTTTGTTCAGGGAGTTCCATTGCTCTGACTATGCACAGAGTTCCTTTGTTCAGGGAGTTCCATTGCTCTGACGATGCACGATGAAGTGATTTGAATCAAGGAATTCTTTTGCCTCAAGGAGTTCTATTGCTCTTCGATGCCCGCACACAGCTTACATTCAACTTTTTTCTTGATAGTAGGATTTTATGTAGTAGTTCAGACTTTCATATGTAAATAAAAGTCAAACTTTTCGTGGTTTTCACAATATAAATGTAACTCATAAAATGATTTTATTATAAAAGACAGAGCAGAGCAGACATTATAAAAGACAGAAGTTTCTTGCCCATTACATAATTACGTTATTCTTTTACAATGTCATTGCTAGGTCGGTGGTGTTACATATTCTCTTGAAAGCAAATTCTTAGCCCATACCAACCTCATCATTGTAGTCTTCTTAGCCCATACGAACCTCGTCATATTCTCATCAAGCTCATCTTCATTCTCCTTTTCAAACTAAACGGAGAATAACATTCTCTGTTTCAAAAGACACGGAGAACGCCATTCTCCGTTTAAATAAAAATGGAGAATGAACATTTTAATATGTTTTACCACTGGGAGTGTTATTCTCCGTTTCAAGTTAGACGGAGAATGTTATTCTCCGTTCCGAAATAAACGGTGAATAGAATCCTCAAACGTTTTAATTTAAACGGGAAAGTTATTCTCCGTTTATATAAACAGAGAATGCCATTCTCCGTTCCAAATAAAACGGAGAATATAATCCGAAGGGGGCAGATTCATTGGTATTAATGGCATATAAATGGCAGATTCATTGGTATTAATGGCATATAAATGGCAGATTCATTGGTATTAATAGCATATTAATGCCATATAAATGCCATTCTCCGTTCCAATTGGGCGCAATGCAAACGCACCAAACTCCTATTCCTTATTCTTTCTTTTTCCCCGTTCCAAATTTTACTAATGCTGCTAAGTTAGCCTAGTTTTGCAAGCTATCTTTTTAAATCAAGCTTGATCATGACGATATTTTATTGGGTGCACCCACTAATATATTGTCTAATCAGGACCGGTGCATGATGGTCTGATCAACCTCGTGTACTTTGGTTCGCTTTTGTATTCTTTCTGCATGGATGATATCATAAATAAATTTTTTTTTCCCTCAACCGTCTCATCCATGACTGCCTTGGAAATCCTTATAGTTGGACCTGGGTTACGGGTGCAATACCTGTACCTATTTGTTTCTCCTACCCTGCCTTTTAAATTTCGAGGACAAAATTTTCTAAGGAGGGAAGATTGTGAAACCCAGTTTTCTTTAGCTAGTTATTTAATTAGAATTTTCGTATTCGTAAATAAAACATTTTCAAATTATTATTATTATTAATATTATTATTGATTATTCTTGGGTGAAAAGAATTTTGAAAATTATAATCAACTTGGATTTTTGGATTTTGAGCCCAGACCCAGGCCTGAGCCCAATCCCATTCCTCTCTTTCTTAATTCTAATTTTGACCTGGTTTAATAAATAAAAAAAAAATTTTGCTTGGTCCTTGCTGGTCCCGTAGGACCAGCACTTGCTGTCCACGAGCAAGTAATTTTTCCCCGTTCTTCCTCTCCTCCTATTTCTCCCTATCACCCATGTGAACCACCCAACCCCCACTACTCCCTTAATTACTCCATTCCTCATCCCCACCTCACTCACGAACAGAAGGAAAAGAAAACTCTCTTGTAACTCCCAACCCATCAACTCCCCAACTCTCCATCTCCCTCTATTTACTCACCCCACTCCCCCACGTTCATTTAAAACCACCCCCTCTTATCTCTCCACTCCCAAAAACCATTTCACTTCTTCAGAGAAGTAAAACTCAACTCTCCCTCACAAACAAAACTCTCAAAATCTCTCTCTCCCTCATCTCTCCCCCTCTCTCAGTGGAGAAACCCCCCCTAGCCCTAACCCGAGCAAACCCTCCTTCTCCCGAGACCCCTTTCTCCGGCGAGCTACTCCCGCGGCCGACCTCCGCGCCACCCTCCGCGTCTGCCGCTGCCCTTCGCGGCCATCCCGACCGCCCGCAGCGGCGGGGCTCCTCCCCGAGCCCGCTCCTCCCGCGGCCGTCCGTGGCTCCCTCCGCCGCAGCCAGCCCGGCGACCCGCCGACAGAACCCCGACCATCGTCCGTCCGCGCGGCTTCCCGCCGGCGACCTGCTCCCCCGTCCGGCGCGCGCCCCGCGCTGTCCCTGTCCGCCACTCCGGCGAAGCCCCCTGGCTGTGTGCCCCTCCCGCCGGCCGACCCAGCGCGCGGATACCCTCCGGCCGCGCTGTCCCCGCGGGATCCGCCCCGCCGACCTCCCTCCAGCGCCCTTGGCGCCGCCCCGCGTGGTCTTTCCGGCCGGCGCTGACCGTCGCAATGAACTGAAGGCTCTAGGATTTATTCACGGTGGAACTTCACCTTAGGGAACACCTATCTTGTTTGTGCCCAGGAAGGATGGAACAACGGATGTGCATTGATTACAAGACACTAAAGAACAAGTGCTCTCTGTCCGGATCGAGGATCTGTTTAATCTGTTTGTGTGGAGTTAGGGTGTTTCGAAGTTTGATTTAAGATCTGACTACCACCAAATCAGAGTCAGGAAGGAGGACATTTCCAAGACAGCGTTCAAATACCAAGTAAGGATAGTTTTCTGTGGTCAGGACGTTAGACTGACAAATGCTTCTGCTGTGTTCATGAATCTCATGAACAGAGATTTCCATGAGTATTTGAATCAGTTTATCTTCTCCATGGATAACATTCTGATATATTTGAAGACTGAAGAAGAGCATAAGGAACACCTGAGGAAGTTTTGGAAATTTTGAGGAAAAAGAAGTTTTATGGTAAGTTATCTGAACGTGGATTTTTCTTTGACAAGGTGGACTATTGGCCATGTTGTCAAGAGAAGAAATTTCGATGGAAGATAGCTGCTGTTGAAGAGTGGTAAACCCCAAGTTCAATTCAGAAGTTTCTTGAACTTGGCTGGCTACTATCAAAAGTTCGTGAAGGATTTCGCCAAGATTGCTGAGCCGATGGCGAAGCTCACTTGGAAGAATGAAGAGTTCATCTGAACGAAAGATTGCCAGGCGGCATTGAGGAGCTGAAGAAGAGACTTACCACTACACCAATCCTTGCGCTACCCGCAGGAACCGGTGGGTTCTCAATTTATAGTAATGTCTCTGGAAAAGGACTGGGCTGCGTTCTTCAACAACATGGGAAAGTAATTGCTTACACATGTAGGCAACTACAGACTCATGAGAAGAATCATCCCACACCTAATTTGAATTGCTGCAATTATCTTTACTTTGAAGCTATGGAAGCATGATTTTATGGAAAGGGAGTGAAAATATGTACGGACTACCAAAGTCTGAAATATGTCTTCACTCAGGAAGGGCTGAATGTTAGACTAAGAAGATGGTTGAAGCAGATGAAGGATTTCGACATCAACCTGCAGTACTATTCAGGTAAGGCTAATGTGGTCACTGATGCACTTGGTCGATACTGATGGCGAAGTTCTTAGCCAAGGAGTGGCACCTGCTAGAAGACATCGAGAAGTTTGGACTGGAGGTTATACTACCTGGAGATAGAAGGACGGAGCTGGATGCTGATTCAGTATTGATGAAGTTCGAGGCTGATGGAACAAAATCAAGAGGACGTAGTTTCAAAACGAGGCACTTTGCAGGCTTAGAGATCAAGTGTTGGCTGGAACACTTGAGGGTTTCTAAATTGATCAGCAGTGGAACTCTGAAGAATGGTACGAGACTTTGCGTATCGGCTGACAAACGGAGGAACAAGTTGATGAAAGAAATGCACCAGTCTCAGTATTCCATATATTCAGGAGATAATAAGATGTATTGGAATATGCCTCCATTGATTGGTGTTATGGAATAAAGAAGGACAATTCCAGGTATGGAAATTAGATGTGAATTTGTCAATATGAGGAATTTAGCAAGAGAACAACCAGTTTATTGCAGCCGCTGGACAATTTGGAGTGGAAGTAGAAGCATATAACAATAAACTTTGAGTAAGGATTGCCTTGTTCCCAAGGAGGGAAGGGCACCAATTGGATTATAGAAAACCGACTGACTAAGTCAGCACACTTTCAAAGTTGGTTTATCCACTAAAGAAGTTGGCAGCATTGTACGAGAGGCACATCTACCGGATTCACGGAGTACCGCGGGACGAGCAATCAGAGAGGTCAATCCAGACGCTTGAAGATGTTTTGAGATTTTGCGTCTCGGAATTTGATAGGTCTTGGGAAGACCAAATTGCATTTGGTGTAGTTTTCTCCTACCAGAGGAACAATCAGTTTCGACGGAGCTGGAAATTGAGGCCAGGTACATCAGGTCATTTGAAGTTTAAGACGCGTTGGAATTAGCGTACCAGTTAGCTCTACCAGCTAATCTTGAGAGTGTGCAACGTCTTCTATGTCACAGCTCAGACACTACATTTCGAATTCCGAGTCACGTTTTGAATAATTCAGAGCTGAAGATTGGACTCAACCTTGCAGTACCAGAGAAACCAGTTGCAAGCGTAGTCAGAGGTAAGAAGAAGATCAGAAATTGAGCCATCACTCAAACTCCTATTCCTTATTCTTTCTTTTTCCCCGTTCCAAATTTTACTAATGCTGCTAAGTTAGCCTAGTTTTGCAAGCTATCTTTTTAAATCAAGCTTGATCATGACGATATTTTATTGGGTGCACCCACTAATATATTGTCTAATCAGGACCGGTGCATGATGGTCTGATCAACCTCGTGTACTTTGGTTCGCTTTTGTATTCTTTCTGCATGGATGATATCATAAATAAATTTTTTTTTTCCCTCAACCGTCTCATCCATGACTGCCTTGGAAATCCTTATAGTTGGACCTGGGTTACGGGTGCAATACCTGTACCTATTTGTTTCTCCTACCCTGCCTTTTAAATTTCGAGGACGAAATTTTCTAAGGAGGGAAGATTGTGAAACCCAGTTTTCTTTAGCTAGTTATTTAATTAGAATTTTCGTATTCGTAAATAAAACGTTTTCAAATTATTATTATTATTAATATTATTATTGATTATTCTTGGGTGAAAAGAATTTTGAAAATTATAATCAACTTGGATTTTTGGATTTTGAGCCCAGACCCAGGCCTGAGCCCAATCCCATTCCTCTCTTTCTTAATTCTAATTTTGACCTGGTTTAATAAATAAAAAAAAATTTTGCTTGGTCCTTGCTGGTCCCGTAGGACCAGCACTTGCTGTCCACGAGCAAGTAATTTTTCCCCGTTCTTCCTCTCCTCCTATTTCTCCCTATCACCCACGTGAACCACCCAACCCCCACTACTCCCTTAATTACTCCATTCCTCATCCCCACCTCACTCACGAACAGAAGGAAAAGAAAACTCTCTTGTAACTCCCAACCCATCAACTCCCCAACTCTCCATCTTCCTCTATTTACTCACCCCACTCCCCCACGTTCATTTAAAACCACCCCCTCTTATCTCTCCACTCCCAAAAACCATTTCACTTCTTCAGAGAAGTAAAACTCAACTCTCCCTCACAAACAAAACTCTCAAAATCTCTCTCTCCCTCATCTCTCCCCCTCTCTCAGTGGAGAAACCCCCCTAGCCCTAACCCGAGCAAACCCTCCTCCTCCCGAGACCCCTTTCTCCGGCGAGCTACTCCCGCGGCCGACCTCCGCGCCACCCTCCGCGTCTGCCGCTACCCTTCGCGGCCATCCCGACCGCCCGCAGCGGCGGTGCTCCTCCCCGAGCCCGCTCCTCCCGCGGCCGTCCGTGGCTCCCTCCGCCGCAGCCAGCCCGGCGACCCGCCGGCAGAACCCCGACCATCGTCCGTCCGCGCGGCTTCCCGCCGGCGACCTGCTCCCCCGTCCGGCGCGCGCCCCGCGCTGTCCCTGTCCGCCACTCCGGCGAAGCCCCCTGGCTGTGCGCCCCTCCCGCCGGCCGACCCAGCGCGCGGATACCCTCCGGCCGCGCTGTCCCCGCGGGATCCGCCCCGCCGACCTCCCTCCAGCGCCCTTGGCGCCGCCCCGCGTGGTCTTTCCGGCCGGCGCTGACCGTCGCCCGCCGTCCGGCGACCGTACCTCTCGGTGTGCCTAGGCCGACCGCCCTGTGCGCACCCTCCGGCACCGACGCCCCTTCGTCGCTGTCCGATCCACCTCGGCTCCGCCTCCAGCGGCTCTGTCCCGAGCTCCGCTGCCTTCCGCGAGTTTTCCGTGCTTCCCACGGGTTCTGTTTCCGTTGTCTGCACTCTCGGTCGTGGTTCCCGTGGATCGTTGCTTTCCAATTTCGTTCCCGAGTTCTGTCCCGCGGCTCCCCGACCAACGGACATGGGTAATTTCTGGATAATCAGAGTAGTTCGTCCCTCCCGTGAGTCGATGATGATAGATCGGTCCCCCGGTTCCCTCTCGGGAATCCGGATAGCTGCGTTATAATTTTCGTTTAGCTGCGTTAGTTTGATTTTCCTGTGTTTTTACTTGCTGGGTTGGTGTGAATTGGTTGATATTGGATTCCCGGACTTTTTGGGAATTATTTCTGTGGTGTTGGAATTTTGGTGGATATTTTTGTGGACCATTTTGGTTGGAAATGGGTTTTCCCTGGTTTGGGACATTTTGCAGGTGTTTGTTGGCGCGCTTTCCAGTTTTGGGTTTGTCCCAGAATAGAGGAAGTGCTGCCCAATTTTTACAAAATTATATTTTTAATTGATTTCAAAACTGGCTTTCGAAAATGATTTTCTAAACCGATTTTCGGGCGACGACCGTACCGGTCTGTGGGCCCCGGCGAAATGCAAACGCACCGGTCCGACCGGACGTTGAGGCATAAACCGAATTTTGAGGAAAAGGACCGAGTCTGAGACTCCTAGTTTTCTTTTATTTATTATTTTATTTTTAGGCTAAATATTATAGTCATTTAAATTCTGCATTTTATTTAATAATTCAGTCATTTTCTTATTTAATGTAAAAGAAAGATGTATCGGGCATAAGCCCACCCTAGGACCAGTAGCTGTGCCCATGTATTTGTGTAGCGTAGTTATTTTCTTTTCTTTTTCTGGTGGATGTGATTTGGGTGGATTTTGGATTGATTTCATATTCGTAGATAGGACGTAATTTACGGCTTAATTACGAGTTTAGCTAAAATAAATAAAATATTATTAATTCACTGTTTGTCACTAAAAGAAAACTGTATTTTATATACGTATTATAAAAACACAAAGTTTTCCAAATTGTAATTGATTCTTGCGATTTTCCAAATTGTAATCGATTCTTGTGATTTTCCAAATAATTCAATTAACCGGCTTAATCAACGCACGTAGTTGCGACGTAATCGTTAGCTGTAAATTAATACAACTTAAAACCTGACTAGGACTTACTACTAGAGATTGCAACTAGCACACTTAGTCTGGTTATTCAGGAATCTAAGTCGAGTTCTCAATTGTAGGAACTCGAAGTTACAACTGACGTTCCTCCTCGGTACCGACTCGTTCTTCCAGTCAATCTAATACAAAGGCAAGTGCAGTTATGTCTATTTGGTAATTTATCTAGTAATTGTTTTATTGCAATTTTAAACCACATTGCTACACGGAACTCTCTCCTAGAGTTCGAATATTGACTCATTGATTGAATCTGATTGACTCGGGATATTGGGGGTAGTGTAGCGTCTATGACCAATACCCCTATATTGCATCATTGATTGTGCGAGCTGATTCCTCCTATACACGAGGATAGGCCGGACCGTATCATTAGGATATAATTGAATCATCCCAAGCCGGTCATAGTTCGTTACCTACTCAAATCACACTATTTTCAATTGTAGAATTGTGAAAAATATTGTTAAAGTATTTCAAATTGTTTAACATTGCAAATTTTAAATTATTATTTGAATTATTGGATATTCGTAATTGTACTTTGCTCCCTCCTGACTGGAGACCCAACATTTTAGGTATCACTGATGAGGCTTTGTTACGCGATCCTAAGACGAGGAATTCGAGATTGCTGAGCTGTTTGTCTAGAGTTTTCTTTTATTCATGATGTATAAAAAAATGGTTTAAGTTGTATTTTTTATTTCATGTAAAAGTTTAATAAAGTTTTAAATTTCCGAATGTGGAGTTGTGACAAATATAGTGTTGTTGTATGGTTACCTGCTACTGAACAGCTTACTACCGCCGTCTCAACAACGGTACAGGCTGGGCATGATCCGATTCGACCCAAGCAATTGGGATCGGGTCGTGACAATTACATTGTTGTTTTACAATGTCATTGCTTGGTTCGTGTTACATATTTGCTTGAAAGCAACTTCTTAGTCCATACCAACCTCATCATTGTATTCTCCTGGAGAGTGTCATCGTCATTTTCTCTCGATATTTCGAAGGGAGTAGTCATCAACCTCTGCATATAATACGCCATGTACAAGAGGCAGTTAGGTGCCCGTTGTTGTGGGAAATTTGGAGAACAATTCAGCACTTTGCTCTCATACTCCATCTTCGTCGGGCATCTCTCCCTCATCATATCAACTTTTCTCCTGACGATAGGCTCTAAGATTTCTTCATTAATTATGCATCCACCTTGCACTTTTCGTACGTGGTTTGCCTCAAGGAGTTGTAGTGTGTCCAGTCGTAGGAGGTAAAGTTGAATGTGAGCAGAGTATAGTGTCTGATGGGTAAATTAAAGAGTGGGATGAATAGCAACTCTATGTCGTCCTCCAAACCCATGACGAAGTCTACTACATCTGTTTGGAAGTCTTCAAGGGCGTCGAATTTTGCGTCTGGTTCAGTGGCACGTTCAACGATGTTCTGTTTTCCAAAAACAAAACACAATATCATGAGTAATTTTTTTCTGTCATTTTTCATCAGTGTATACATGAATATAGATTTTTCTGTTTGGATTCTTACCAATGTGTGGGGCATCAAGAATGCAGACCACTTATGTTTCAATGTTTGGGGCGCCGGCTTTTGCTTCTGGATCAATGGTACGTCCTTTGAACTAGATGGGGCACACCTTCTTTTAATGTCTTGAATTTCTCTCAGCTTTCTTATTATTAGGTTCAGTATGCCAGCCTCCATGTCTTCATAGTTGAGTATGTCTTGCAGGTCTATTGCCGACAGCTGGACTGTAACTTCATTTTCATCCTCTTTCGGCAAAAATAAGTATACAATATCACTGCACATAAATTTAGTTTAGATTAAATTAATAAAGATAGATTCTCATTACATAATTGTGAAAAAAGTCTAGAAAAAACAAAAGAAAAAAGGGTTCAGAATACATACTCTGGACACTTCTTTTTGGGAATTACGATGTCGATGTATTGCTTCTTCAGCTCTTCATCCGCATCTTTCCAAAGTAAGAGTTCATCGCATTCCCTTAGTATGACATGGTTCTTCTTTAATTCAGCCATTTTGGCATCTCCTCCGGATTTCGGAGCGGCATTAATCTTTCGCTTTTTATTAGCCTCTCCAACTGTATTCTTTTCCAAGGGAGTAACATCTTCAACGGCTAATGGCGCTGATAGTTTTCTGAACCTCTTTCCCCCTGATCCTCCTCTTCTTTTGGCTTCTTTTGGAGCAGCAAGTTCATCAGCTGCTTGAATCTCCTGACGCTGCAATGCTACAACCATGGCTTCGAGATCAATGATTTTCCCATCCTTTTCAATGGCTTCAATATTAAACGATTCAACTTTATTTTGAAGCTCCCTTTTCTCCTCAATGAGCCTTTTATTTGTTTCTCTGAGTTGCTCGGTTGTTTGCACTGAAATAAAATAAACAACAATAAAATGTATGATGTGAATCTAACACGGAAAATGACATTCTCCGTGTAATATAATACGGAGAATAGCATTCTCCGTTTGGAATTACACGAAGAATAACCTTTCCAGTATCGAAATGATAGAGAATAACAATTATCCGTTTTAAATAACACGGCGAATGCCATTCTCCGTGTTATAATACACGGAGAATAGCCATTCTTCTAGAAGATTACAAATCAGAAATTTGAAATAGAAAAGATTTTACCTTGTGCATGTAGCTCTGCAATAAGAACGGAATTCAGCTTTCTCAAATCCTCCCGTTCATGCACAGAGCCCTCCATCACAACGTTGACTACACGTTGTTGTGCTTCTTCTGCCTCGAGCTCTTTCAGCTTTTTTGAGTATGGCATTCTCAAGGTTGGCTGCACATAACTGCGCTTCTTGTGCCTCCATCTCTTTTAACTTTTCTTTGAGTTCTTCATTCTGCACAAGAATATCAGAATGATGTCTTCTCAAATCCTCCAGTTCATGCACAGAGCCCTCCATCACAACGTTGACTGCACGTTATTACGCTTCTTCTGCCTCGAGCTCTTTCAGCTTTCTTTGAGTATGGCATTCTCAAGGTTGGCTGCACGTAACTGCGCTCCTTGTGCCTCCATCTCTTTTAACTTTTTTTGAGTTCTTCATTCTGTGCAAGAATATCAGAATGATATCTTCTCAAATCCTCCAATTTCTTTGCTGAGTCGTCCATCATAGCACCCATTTCATGATGATGTGGTATCCATTGTTCATCGAAATTATCCCCACCTGCTTCTTGGTGTTCTTCATTTCCCTATTTTTTAACTTCTTCTATAGGTGGCTCATCTTCTTTGTGCCCTTCTTCTTCCCCAACAGTTATAACCAGATATTCCAATATCATCTTCGATCTCATTTTGTTGTGATATTCGGCCTTAAGGAAGTTTGAGATTTCGTACCCATTCCATGTGAAAAATCTTGGGTAATCAGGAATTGGGGCGAACTTCCTTTCCACAAATTTACTATGTTCTGCAAACCAATAGAGGAAGTATATTGTGGAACCTTCCAATTTGTGGAAAGCCATTGAGTAATCCCCTCGTTCAGTTTTGCTTCTACTCCTCTTTATGCTATCCATTACATATGCCAGGATTAACCTTGGCCAGCATATACTGTTGATGACGTCCACACTGTCTACCAAGGCCAAGAATCTGTACGGCAAATTTGAACCGCCAGACTTTGTGAAGAATATTGTTTGGCACGAGTGGAAGATTATTAGCTTGGCCAAATCATCTGGATTAACAGCGTTATCTCCGCCACGAAGCCGTCGTAACAATTCAAAGAACTTGTCTCTCACTTCCTTATTCGTGACTTCTGCGTGTTTGTCCTTAGAATTAGCCAGCAATCTTGTGAAGTGATCTCTACACAGGCTCAATGATGCTGGTGGTGTGGGCTGCTGTTGTTTTTTCTTTATCAATCTTCTGTAAAAAACATTATTATCGCTTTCTTCATTCAGCGGTACACCGAAGATGACTGCCATATCGTCGACGTTTGGCGCAATTTTAACAGTAGTGCTCAATTCAAAGCACCCGACGCCATCTTCTTCTTCTGTGTAACTTACAATTAAATTCTCAAGCCCTTCCGTTACCTTGGCCAATTCGGAGACGTGGACTCTATTTTGGTAGAAAATTTCGACAAAATTCCAGAAACCGGTATTCTTCGAGGAATCAATAACTGGCTCAGGTAAACGGCCAACATCTTGATTAACCTCCTCCATAAGATTTAGCATTGGCTTGAAGGTAGAACGAAAAAGTCTTGAATCCTTATTCCTGACAGATTTTTTTCTACAAAAAAAAATAAAAAATTAGGTCGGAGAATGGCCATTCTTACGGGTTTTAACACTGGGAATGACATTCTCCGTGTAAACTAACACGGAGAATGTCATTCTCCGTTTAAAATAAAACGGAGAATGAACATTCTAATGTGTTTTAACACTGGGAATGTTATTCTCCGTTTCAAGTTAGACGGAGAATGCCATGCCATTCTCCGTTCCAAATTAAATGGCGAATAGAATCCTCAATCGTTTTAACACTGGGAATGCTATTCTCCGTGTAATTGGAAACGGAGAATGCTATTCTCCGTTTGTAAAAATACGAAGAATAGCATTCTCTTTCGTTTTAACTCTTGTAATGCCATACTACGTTTAATTTAACACGGAGAATAGAATTCTCCGTTTCAAATTAAACGGAGAATAGCATTCTCCGTTTAAATTAACACGGAGAATAGCATTCTCATGTGTTTTAACACTGAGAATGCCATTCTCCGTTAAAGTAAACGGAGAATGATATTATTGATTTAATTTAGACAGAGAATGGCATTCCAAGTGTAATTTGACAAGGAGAATGAACATTCAAATGCGTTTTATGACGGAGAATGTCATTCTCCGTGTAATATATACAGAATTTGCGAACATAAACTCAAAGTTGTACCTTCTGTTTGCACTTCTTCTTGCACTTCTTTTTGTTTAGCAACTTTTCCCTTTTTCTTCTGTGCAACTTTCTTAGAATAGGGTTTCGGTTGTTTTTCGTCTTTCCCTTTTGGATTTTCTGTAACTGGTGCATCTTCTATAATTGGTGATTCTATCGGTGATGATTCTGCCGCTGATGTCGACATGGTGTGAAGATTGCGAATAGGGAGGAAGGTTTGAAGATTTTGGAGGAGAATGACCTAGGTTTGAGTACAGAGTGGAGTATGGAAGAAGAGGAAGAATCGAAACGATTTTCTTTTTTTTTTGTAATAAAAGGGTTCGGGGGTGTTTTGAATTAATTAGAAGGGCAAAAATGTCATTCGATAGAAGGGTAAAAAAAATCGAAACCGTTTGGACTCCTTTCTGCTTAATTATATTAATTTGAAGGGCAAAAATAATTCTGCTTAATAAAAAGAATCGAAGCCATTTGGCAAAAATGTCATTACAACTCAACAAAATAAATGAATATAATACATTAGATATAAAAGAAGAAGAAAAAAAATCATCGTCTTCCATATTCAATTATTTCAGATTGGACTCCTTTTAGTACTTCATTGTGCTCTGAAGTTGTAATCCATTCAGCAGCTTTGCGTCTTTCCATTCCCGCATCAAACTGCATATAACAAACATAATATCAAAAATATTGCTCTAAAAAGTGTAAGTTTTTAATGACATATTTTCAGACTTACATTGAGAGAACGGTAGTCTAGACTACATCGGTCTTTCATGAATGCAATTACAAAAATTTTACAATCAACAAAATTGCCTTGGCGGGGAATATAAGAACGACGTTTTATTGCAAAAGTAGAAAAGCTGAACCTAGCATCTCTCAACTTCAAAATCTCTTCTTCGAGAAAGAGATCCAAATTTGAAAGCTACAATTACCAGAATACAATATGTATTAGTATACCGCGTATCTTGTACCCAATTCATAGAAATTGATGAATATGAGCTTACTATTTCTTTTATGACTGTTTTGTTTTGAATCGGATCATCTTTAGATGCAAGTGAGTCCCAAATTTCAACAGTCCTTGTTTTAACCAGAACTCTTGCAAGAGTATAGTGTTCGTCCAAAAGAATGGGTATGTATATCTGAATCAGGATTAATTAGGTAAAACAAATTAGTAAATTTTCAAAAAATTAGGATTAATATTTAAACAGAAATACATTAATACCTCGTTACAAGTGCTTAAAGATCCCATGTAATCCTGAAAATATTTGTACTTCTTCCATATTTCATGAAACTTTTTGTCGGATGTAGGTAACGTTTCTTTCTACATACATATCAATTAATACATTACGAATGACAAACAAGCGTGAAAATTGTTAATGCATATGCATTGAAGAATAAAATGCTCACTCACCGATATCCTTATTGGTAAAAACCATACATTAGCTTTATTGGAGGTTCTTTTCCGTTCCTCCGCGATGAGAAGAGCAGAGACAATGCCTACAATCTGAATAAATCATTAAAAATGTCAGCGATGGAATCGAAGTAAACATAGATGACATCTAAGAAGAAATATACTATCTATACATACCCCAATTTTAATTCTCGTTAAAGGAGCTAAGGTCTTCATCTCAAACCGAGACATATAGATTTTGTTGCAAGATAATATTATTTCTCTAAGAAAAGAAACGAATAAATTAGGAGAAAAAACTGTTGGAATTAAATCAAAACTCATATTACTTACTCGTCAGGTCTATCATCGGCAAAAATATAGTCGTAATAAGTCGAAGAACCACTAGTACAATTGCTAGGCTTCGAGGTTGAACCCCTTGTTAAACTTTTTGATGGTGTGATCGGATCTAAATTTCTACACATTCTTTTCGAAGAACTGCTAAAGTCAGTTCCTTCTGTAGGACACAATGCGAGAATTCGGTCCAATACTTTACTACGATTCTGTAGCACCACGTTCTCTTCATCGGAAGATTCAACGGAAACCACCTTCACATTATTAAATACTCCAGATGAAGATGCCTCCTTCAAAGTTGGAGATTCTTCAATCTTCTCCAAACGCCGAGAGAAATTCGTTTGTTCAATTTGTATTGAACCAAGCTTAGAATTGATCGATGCAACATCAGCTGAAATCGTCGATAGTTGTTGTTCAATCTTGCGCAACATACGCGGAATGAAGGTTTCATTTGGAGCTGGCAACCAATCTTCTACGTCTTCTACAATTTCCACCACACGAGTAGACATCTTGAGAACAAGAAAACTATTGTATTTCAGACAACTATTCTATGTATTTCAGAATGAATAATAGTACTATGAAACAAAAAAAACTATTGTATATATAACAAAAGAGAAGTACAAAAAGTGAGAAAGATGGAAAGACAAATAAATTTTGAGACTAGCAAACAATCTACTAGCCGTTTGATTGAGGAGGGCTCGAGGAAGATTCTACTAGCCGTTTGAAAAGTACAAAAGGTTATCATGATCAACTTCAATTAAGGAACTCTATAAGAGGTTTAATTCCGTTTGATTGAGGAACTCGACGAAGTCCGCCGCGAACCGGAACTTCTTCTTCTTTCCTTCTTCATCTCCGTTTCTCCTTCCACCACCACCACCATGGCCTGTAGCTTTATAACAAAAATATTAAATTGTTAGATGAAACAAAAAAAACTAATTACGAAAAGATTACTAAATCAAAATCAAACAGAACACATATTCATAGAAAACATGAGATTAAAGATGAAAGTGTCACAGAAGCAACACCACAATTTTACAACAACTAAGCAGACTCAGCTAAGCAATAACTAAAATTAGGGATTGTGTCCTCATTGGATTTAATTTACACAAAGAAGAGATTTGAAAGAATGAGCTTTTATCGGCTTCCTAAATATACCATTCTCCGTCCTAAATGTACCATTCTCCGTCCTAAATGTACCATTCTCCGTCCTAAATGTACTATTCGTCGTCGATGTCATCATCTAGATCGCCAGCGGCGGTGGTGTCGTCTACATCGCCTACAGACCTAGACACACTGTGTCCTTAGGGATTGTGTCCTCCTTTGATTTAATTTATAAAAAGAAGAGATTTGAGAGAACGAGCTTTTATCGGCTTCCTAAATGTACCATTCTCCGTCCTAAATGTACTATTCGTCGTCGGTGTCATCATCTAGATCGCCAGCGGTGGTGGTGTCGTCTATATCGCCTACAGACCTGGACACACTATGTCCTTAGGGATTGTGTCCTCCTTGGATTTAATTTACACAAAGAAGAGATTTGAGAGAACGAGCTTTTATCGGCTTCCTAAATGTACCATTCTCCGTCCTAAATGTACCATTCGTCGTCGGTGTCACCATCTAGATCGCCAGCGATGGTGGTGTTGTCGTCTACATAGCCTACAGACCTGGACACACTGTGTCCTTCCTTTCCGGCCGACACACAATTATTATTTTATATACGTAGTTGCACAAAATATTAAATTACATGGACGAAAGAGAAAGTAAATATGAGTTAATTTAGGGTGTTCATTGAAAAATTGCATTGAAGAATGACCTGCTATAGCAAGTTAACAA
>JANAVB010026999.1:3108087-3160587 GCA_029216955.1 Iris pallida | reverse complement strand
TCGGCACATAATGTTAAAAAATTGAAGGTTGGAGCCGATTCAACAAGGTGACATGATCTAATAGAATACTGGGTCGGGGGGATCGAGTTCAGTCTGAGTTGGGAAGAACTCAGTCCGAGTTCGGTTAGTTGGTTGGGCTCTTTTTGAGTGGGTTTTGGGCTCTTTTTGAGTAGGCTTTTGTATGGAGATTTTTGTGGACTGAATGAATAGGATTGATATAGGCTTTATGTAGGTTTTTTGGTGGAGTCTATGAAAGCTAGCCAAGTGTCAGCACGACTCAATACACATATTGTGCTATAAAAGAAAGATAAAATATAGAATAAAATATAAGGACATGAGCACTTTGATAACGTCTTTCTTATGACATTTGAGCAGACTTGAAGACGTCTTTTTCTTTTACGGCAGTTGTTCAAAGATAAACAGGTCTAGAAATCTGAATACCTTTCGGGGGCTTCGTCCTGAACCCCTACGGAGGGCACTGCCCTTTCGACCCCTATCCACTGACCGGACAGCGGAACCCCCGAGTGTGAGGCCCTGGATAGGTCGTTGGACGGTTCAGAGAAATCTTCTTGTATAACGCCGTCTTTGGCCCATTATTAACTCTTTATTGCAGATGTCCTGCTTTGATCCTGCTTATTGTTTGTCTGCAAGTATATGTTAGACAAACAAATCAGTATAGCAGTATGATTATTTTAATGAACAATATGACAATGCTAAGTTTAAGTAGCAACATGATAGTGATTACATGAATATTACTGACATCATTGTGTTAAATTTAATCAATGAGCCATATTCAAAAACATGATACAATCATTGGGCTAACAATCTCCCCTAAAATTTTTAAAAATTTTGAATTTATAAAAAAATTGAAATTTTGAGCTATAAATGATTTATTTAGACTTTAAAGTTTTAATAAAAATTAAATTATTATTTAATAAAGAATTCTAGAAAAGAGTTTTTATTTATTATTAACATTTTTAAGGATTTTTATAAAAAGAAAAAACTTTTGAATATTATTTATAAATAGATAATATTTTAAGTAATTATAATTTGTAGCGAGTATTAAGAAATACTTGTTAAAATATTCTATTATTTGATTATAACTAATAAGTTATGGTTAGTTATGGCTAATCAATTAATTAATTAGCCATTAACCATATGATTAGTTATGGAAAATATAGAAACTTCTTATCTCTCCATGCTCCCATCCTTGCCCTCCCTCATCCAAATAATTACAATAATTGTCCCTTCCTACATGCTTGCTTTGTAATACAAGCCGTCCTATATATGTTTTTCTTTCCTATGAAATCTCCACAACAAAAAAAATCACAAACATCAATCCCTACAACACAAGACACGCATCAAAAGAAAAACCATAACCCTAACTCTTCCGGCGACCCACCATGTTGGAGCGCAGCTCCTTCCTATTGTAAATCCCCTAAAATTTTAATATAGTTTTTTTTGGTATTTATTTATTTTTGGTAATTTTATGTCGAGTGCGAATACGTTTATGTGAAGCATTTTTTACAAAGGTATTATTATACATTTTCTTTATATAGAAAATAAGTATATTTTTCAAAATTATAAAAGGAAAATATTTTATTTCCTTAAAGTTATAAAGTACGTGCACAGGATTGTCACTTCCGTTTTTTGTTGTACGTATTTTCAGTATACGTCTACAGATTTCTGACATTTGTCAGGTGGACTGTAATTAGACTTGTCCTGCTTAGCGTAGTCTTGGTTTAATCTTGACTTAGTTTATTTTAATTTGGTTCGGTTCAATTTGACTTGGCTTGGCTTGGTTTGTTTTGGTTTGAGATGGAGAGATTTTGTATAAAACCAACTCCTTCTCTCTCCTCCATTATTTACATTTACTTCTTCATCTTCTTCATTTACTCCTCCCACCTACCAAGCCCTAGCAAGTGCAACTTCATGATGGATCTCAAATTTTATTGTTCCATTCTCTTCCTTACTTGATTCTAAGCCTCTTTAGAACTTGACATTTTTGGATTTGATGGATGGATTCTTGTAGATCTAAGTTTGTAAATTTTTCGGTTTTCCTTAGTTTTGATCTCTGAAACTTGGTTATTTTTGAGATCTAATGGTTTCATGTTGTAGGGAATTCAATTCTACCCAATTTTGGCTTTCGAACTGCTTGATTTTGACTTCGTATGAGGAAGTTATGTCATTTTCGTGTTCATGGGTTATCCACACCTTTTGGTGCCGTCGGGACGATGAACAGTGTCGTACGCAGTATCTTCGCTGCCGCGTGCTGTGCGCCGTGCTTGCGCGCAACGTGAGCCGTTGGCACTTTTGCTCGCGCACACAGCGCAACTTGCGCGTCGTGCACCGCGCGCGATTTCCTTGCCAGTGAGCCGAGAGTTAGCAATTTTCTTAGGTTTTCTCCCACTTTTGTAATCGGAGTGTCAACGGAGTAAAGGAGCAACAGCCGCTCCATCTCCATCGTCCCATTCCCCATAATTCTTTTTTGTACTCGGGGATCCTCAGCGCAGGATCTCTCAGGCGTACTCAATTTGTGGTACCTTGCGCCAATAAAGAATAGACAGTATTTTCTTCTTCTTTTTTGTGTGTGTCCACAGCGCGCAGCACATGATTTTCTGCCGTGCAACGTGCGCCGTGCTTGCGCACAACGTGCACCATGGGCAGTTTTGCTTGCGCGCGCAGTGCTGCTTGAGCGCACAGTGCTGCTTGAGCGCGCAGTGCAACTTGTGCGCTGCGCACGATTTTCTGTCACGCAACGTGCGCCGTGGTCAGTTTTGCTCGCGCACCAGTACGCAAATCACTCTAAATGACTGTTTTTGTCCGTTTGAGCTATTTTGTAGCTAAAATCATAAAAAACTCTAAACATGAAAGTTGTAGATCTTTGTCTTAGCTTCAAGAATCTTCATGTCTCACTTTAATCAGAATTCATATGTGACTTATGGTTTCAGTTACACTTGGGTGCTCTTGATCTTCTTTGCATGTTTTCTATACTTGGTCTAAATTGCGACGACCTGACTTAACCACTAGTTGGCATTGAACTAGTGACTTGGACTTGAGCATGATAATTCTAGGCTATGAATCAGAACTTGACATGAACATGATAATGTGATCTACCTTGACATGATAATTCTTGATAGTGGTCCGTTGTGGCACTCTTGACATGATAAGTAACCAAACATGACATGTAAGCCTTGAATGATATTGCGACGGCTATCTCAACTCGCTAAGTAACTCTTATCTTGACACCGTGGATGATTATGTCTTGTAGAAGCATGGAAAATATGGGGTTCATGTGGATCACAATTTTTCGCATATATAGTTTGGGCCAAACAGGTTCGCATAAAGGAAAAGTCTCATGACAGAATCAATGCCATATGCGGCCCATCGACAACCAGCTGAAGAAGGAAGATATGCGGCCAAGAGAATCAGTTCGTCTGATAAAGCTGACAAATCCTGTTAAAACTGACAAAAATGACAGCTCTGACACTTTGACAAAAAGATAAGACGAGTGACGTCGCCCAAAAGCAGGGTTCGTACGCTTTCATGTGGCCAGAAGGAGTGTCACCTAAGCCGCATGAACCTTATGCGGCTCAAACATATGCGGCCCCAAAGTCTTCGAGCTTCATGCGGCCAAGAGTAACTGTGATCCAAGCTGCATGACCTTTATGCGGCCAAAATACAGAATCTATGCGGCTTAAATTCTTAAGCTATGTCTGGGCTAAGGAAGTCTGCGACTTAAGCCGCATGAGTCTCATGCGGCCCCACATGGTCGAAAACTGAGAGATCCATGCGGCTCAAAATGATTCCTGCGACAGGACACGTAGAAGGCTGACCAAGTCCTAACTGCCCAGATTTGCTACAACAAAATCCCAACAAATTGACAGATGGCGGCCAAAGAGCGGGTCTTCACGTGCTAATTAGCCACGTGGCCACAGGCCATCTATGCGGCTCAACACACATACCACTATATATAGCAGGGTGCCACACCCCTGCAAAAGGTTGGCAACCTTCAAGAAAAAAGCAATTTCTTCAAGAGCTAAAGACTGCGTCAGATAGTCCAAGGAGTAAGGCAGAGTTGATAGCACTTTTCCGAGCCTCTATCGTCACCCCCAGAATCAAAACTAAATAATTGTACTTAGATTTTTTTCTAGGATTTTTTTTCTAGGCTTTTCTTTGTACACGCAAGTTTGCAATCAATTTCAGTGTTCTGTAATACCTATCTTTGATTTTTTTTTATGGCAAACACGCCTGTATAAGCCACATGTCTCTTCTTGCATCATGTCTAGGACATGGATTCCTGATTACTACGGTCAGGGATTTATACTGAATCTGATTAGGATAATGACTAGATTGATCAAGTAGCTCATAAAGAGATTTTCCAGTCACAGGCTATCCTGTTATCTGAGCGCCTTAAGTTGTCACTACCACATTTTAGCTTGAGGGTATTTTGGTCATTTGAGAATTTTTGAATTTATTTTAATTTATTGAATTGGTGATTTCTATTTTTGAGCTAATTAAGACTTTGAAGACTAACCTAGAAGTTGACCCTAGCTATGGTGACTTGGTTAGCATGGTGTGACCCTAATCTAACTTAAGTCAACCCCATTTTAGTCATTTAGAATCTAGTTGGAAATAGGAGGAATTAAGAATAGGTTCATGACTTATGACTTTAATTCCATGACTAATAAAACTTGGCCCATAGGCCCATTAGTGAAACCCTAACCCTAACTTAGCCTAAGTAGGCCGACCAATATTGGTAACCCCCCTCTATAAAGCATCTCATTGAATGTTCTTGTCTCTTTTGTGTTGTTTCAACATTTTGAAGAAAGAGGTAAAGAGCAATCTTTCCTAATCCATAACTTTCTCATTTCAATTCCTTTTTTATCCAAATCTTTTGCAATAGATTCTAATCATCATCTATTTGATATTCATGGAGGGTGATTTCAGTTTGTGGACAATTTGGAGGATTTGGCAAGCAATGGAAACTATTTGATTTGGGGCTTTTCTTGGTCATTTGCAACCTATAGGTAAACCCTTCAAATTTCATTTTAATTCTGTTTTCTTTGTATGGTATCCTAGATCTAGGTGTCCTCTAGCTGTAGTAAAGGTTTAGTGTCCATTGCATTTGATTTCGTGTCCGTATCGGACATATATCAGTGTTAGAGTGCATGTGTTTGATGAAATGCTTGAAAGGACTGAAAACTTGTAATTTCGAAAACTATTTTAACAAATTTGTAGTGCTATATATATACTTTGATTTCATAATTGTTTGATTTGATCTCTGACACGAATCGTGTCATTTCGGACATGGGAACACGCTGCACGAGGCTCGTACGGCTCCCCTGCTGCTCGAGTCCTCTGTAGGATACGACACGGCACTTGGACATGTGCCACTTGACACAGAGGTGGGGAAAGTGTCAGACACGCCTCCTCTAAAACCTTGTCGCGTGTCGTGTCGTGTCGTGTCGGGAGAGGAATCGCGAGTGCACTGATTTTGTACTGCACTGCTTCAGACAGATTTTTGGCTCTGATACGCACGTTTTGACACGACATGGGACACAGGGACATAGTGCAGGGCGACACGAGTGTAGCCCTATGTAGGACGAACACATGGGCACGAGCACGAGTCGTGTCGTGCCCTGTGTCGCGTGCACGAGGGCGTGTCCTCGCTGCACGAGGCCGCTCTGATGCTGTTTTACTGATACTTAAGTTTTGTGTTTTAACACAGTTGTAATTGAATATTTGGACATGTGGACACGTTCCTAACTAGGACACATACATGCTAGACCCTCTGCACAAAGGAAATTGGGTTTTCATTGATTTTGTGATTCGAATTAGAGAGAATCCCTAATATTCTGATACCCTTCTTTTCGGAGTTTGAATGTTGTGGTTTAAATTCGATTTTATTTAATAAATTCTATGGTTAACATGTTAGTTAGGATGCTGTACATGTTAGGATCATGTTTGGTGATTGATTTTAGGTTTTCGAATTGATTTGGGCATGCTAACTATAAACTGAACTGTCTTATGTATTTCCTGAAAACTGCTATGTATATTGAATTTGATTTTTCCTCTGAACACTGATCTTTACACACACATTTCTCAACTGGAATCCTGAGAGACTGATATGTGTTAACTGAATTTGATTTTCGTTGAGTTTTAATGTACTGATTTGTACACACATGTAAACTGTTTATCTGAGAAATGACACTCACATTGAACACTGTTAGCTGAACTGACCCTGAAAACTGCTATGTGTATCCTGAGAACATGTGCATTAGCACTGTTAACTGAGGATAGCTGATTCCTATCACATACACACACACACATTTGATACATTGCACTGCTACCTACTATTTTCCTGAGAACACTACATCCTTACACTATTAGCTCACACACACACATGACACATTGACACACATAATGTTACACATTACACCACTGTCCCTATTGATTTCCTAACACATATACACACACTGGACTGTCATTGACACTACACACATTACAACTAATGTATGCACACTATTTCCCATTTCATGTTCACACACATTGAACTATATATCACATTACTCAAAACACACCCTATAGCCCTGTCACATTACACACCCAATCACTATACCTACTGATTTCCATGTTACACACACCCTACAGATTTCCTAATACGCACACACCCATATTCTAAACTATGTTCACCTCTACCATGAAATCTAACCCTCCTCTATATGTTTGTTAATGTATATATATATATGGATATATATATATAGAGTTATCTATACATGTTATATATGCATAAAGAAAAACTAAACCCATACTTCTATATATATATAGATGTATATTATAGTTAGCCATGCATGCCATGTGTATTGTAACTTATAGCTAGTATTTTGATACCCCTTTCATGTACACCTCCATGTTCACACACACACACATAGCCTTACATGCTAGTTTATCTCTCTAACTTTCTCCTTATATATAATGTTGTATATATGCATGTTGTATATATATGTAATCCTATATACATATAGATATATATAAATTTCATGATAAATAGCTAAATGTGAATGTGCCTTGATGTGTGGCTTGTGTTTGGCTTGTATAGCCTTGGGATTGATGTGTGCTTGCTAGGATAGATTGGTTAGGCTTAGTGAGACTTGTTTGGGTTAGGCTTGACCTAGTTGACCTAGTTTGACTAGTATAGTTGACTAGAGTTGACCAAAGGTTGACTTTAGCCTAGATTGACCCAACATCATGTAGAATGCATTGTAGCAGTCTATTTTACTATTTGGCATATAGTGACTTGTACTTTGCTATAGGAGCCAGACATCACTCCTCGGATAGTATATTCTCTTCAGATATTCAGGATACCAGGCGAATACATTCTATGATCATTTCATATCTTATTTAGGATTATATTCCTGCTTTAGATTACTTTACTTGATGCTGACACATTGGTAACACGAATTAGTACTATATGGATCCCTTCATGAGATGTTATCCCTCTCGGGAGCATCAAATACTCATGTCTCGTGTGTTTCACTTACATCATGTATCTCATACTTCTATTATCATGAATCTATCATGAATCTTCTTATGATTCCTGTACTCTCATGAATCACAAAGCCTTCACGAATCTATTCATGAATCACTCTTTATGAGCCAAGTAGCGTAGTCATGAATCTTAACGTAACTTGACTGAATCCTTGTGTATTGATTGGGGATGGGGGAGTAGAACTAAACATGTGAATAATTCCAAAGTAGTATAGCCATGAATCACCTCTTTAGTATAGTCATGAATCACATCCAGTTGTTCATATGTTTATCTTGTACTCTGAATCACTAGTCACTGATAGTTCTTTATATATATTATAGCTATTTACTTACATCTCTCTCTTTTATATCATGTTGTTCTTTCAGTTTCATGTATCTTACTCTCTAGCATGTTTATATTTCCTAACATGTTATGATTTGCATGAGATGTATTGTGCTCGCTCCTGTCCTGACTGGACCTGTTGAAAATATTACAGAGGATGAGGACGAGGCGCTCTGTACCACATATTATGGGACTACCCTAGAGGATTGCTGTGACTTGGATCTCCAGCAGGATCCCTTAGCAGTGGATGACACACCATTAGTTTAGAGTAGTCACTTTTAGATGTACTTATTTACACTCTGGACTACTGTATTTGTGATTTGGGATGTTTTCTGGATTTGTAATATCTTAGACACTTAGACTCTCTATATATTTGTATCTGTGTGGATTCGTTTTATATCTATCTATCTTATTATATTCTACTTTAGATGTGATTGAGACTGTATTCTGTTATGTCACCTCCATTCAGAGTGTATATACTGTATAGGCACCTTATATTGTTAAATGATTGACCTAGGACAGCGTTCTACTGCCGACACTGTGGCATAGGCTGGACGTACCCACTTCTCGTACCCTTACTCTAGGGTGCGGGTCGTGACACGTTTTTAGTGGTGGCCCATGCAGGCCCAGTTTATGTAGTGGTATTCGAACTAGAGGATCACTATAGCCTGCAGTAGGATTAGGATATATTTTTGAAGGTACTCAATCACAGTTAGGATTCCTTGAGAGATTCCTGGGACGACCCTTAAGAATCTTATTTAAACTTCAATTTGAAATCCTTTCCCTTGTTTTGTTTTCTCTCACTCCTTGATTATTGAATTTGATTTTGATGGATCATTGTTGATTTTGATTTTCCTATCGAGATGAATTTTATGGCCTGAGTTACGATATTTTCTGATAACATATGTTGACGGAAATAACATGGATGGTAAAACGTCTACTTGATTATGGAACCTGTAGTTTATCGCAGCCATATTAGCTGGCGTGGCAGGAACATAGAGACCTGACTTCGGATGTGCATATCTTGGTTATGAGATTTGGAATTTCTCGCAGCTATACTAGTCGGCATAGCGAGAATTCTAGACGACATGATTATAGAGGTGCATACCCCAGTTATGGAATCTATCGTTTATCGCAGCCTTGTTTACTGTCATGGCGAGGACTCTGAGTAACATGGTTTTGGATAGACGCATATGATTATCATATTGTATCTTGAGAAGGTTTTTAAACGTATCATCTCTATCGTACCCTTCTGCTGTTATAAAATTGTATTCCATCATCAAATAACTTAAGAGTAAGGATATTTAGTTTTTGTAGAGCTTATTCATATGTAGTTCTTTCATAGTGTAATAATATGATGACTTATAGAGTGTTTGTACCCTAGAGATGATAGTTAGCATTGGTATTAGAATAGTAATCCATTGTAAACGATTCCTCTGTTATTTATAATACCAACCAGTTTTTATATAGGATGTTAGTATGCCTTACAGCCTTGATAATTTATTATTATTTTTCCTTACCCTTTCCAGTAAGGTACCCATGACCAGAGCCTGTCCTTGAGTGTAGTTGTAGTTCACCTAAGACTGAGAGGTCTATATATATAGATAGGTTACAGATGATATTGGCATATGGGACATGGGTTTGGTTGGTATCTGTAGGTCATTGTTGTATAGGGTTATTGACATGTTGTTTAGCCTATATTTGGTCCAATTTTCCTATTTTAGTTAAGTTCTCTTTGCGATGAGTTCAGTCATGTTAGATCAACCTTTATAGGCAGTGTGCAGACCCTTCACTAGATACCATGTTCCCTTGGTTCAGACTTGTACAAGTTGTTTACTGCACTTAACATTTTATTATCTACCATGGTGTATCATAGATTTCACTGGACCATTGTTCAGACCCCAATTATTAACTCACCAATATAACCATCAACCCCTTATCATATTTTGCATATCTGGAGAGTTAGTATCATGCATATTAGAGGTCTGCACTCATCCTTACCTTCTGGACATGGTGACATATTGCATCTCTTAGCATTTTACATTACTTGATAGCCTTGCAATACCCTTCAGTATAACCTGCAATACCTGTCCTACAGTGGAGTTTAAACTTTTTCTTGGGTATGGTTGTTCAGTCCATTTAGGACAGTTGTATACATTGGGGATATAATGTGGGTTGTTAATAAGAGTTCTTCCTTGATCATTTGTTCTTCCCTCTTTCATTCTTAGATACAGATGATACCTGCTTAGCCCATCTATCCAGATACACATCTAAACCCTTTTTTTCATTGTTGGTTCAGTCTTCCAAAGCCTCTACCTGAGCATTAGTTCAATTTTCCATATGTATGTGTCCTACATATCATTGTCCTACATGTGATTGTTCTGCATCTTCCTATGCAGCCAGGCTACACCACTGTTCTGTCCTAACACACCCTACAGTATCTGACCCCTTCATTGGAGTGATAGGCATGTGGTAGGGTGTGTGTTATTAGACCTTGAGTAGAGTTTGAGGTGATGAGAGTTAAATATATATAGCTTGTATATATGTAATTTATTTTGATTTGGTATGTGGCTTATACTCATTTGCAGTATGCTGCCTATGGCATTCCCTGCATACCAGTTTGGTTTATTTCTTTTATACCACTGTCCTGCATATAGTTTAGTAGGTGTTCAGTCCATATAGAGAGGAGAGGCCCAGGTTTGATCTAAAGGCATATTTCAGTCACCATGTAGGTTTCCTTTCGCTTTAACTTTACAAGTTGGACCCTAATGTCCTGTCCTTTTTGTCTTATAAATACAGTCTCCTTAGTATCATCCCCTTTTGCCTACATTGATGTTTCAGACCATTCATCCTTAGCCTAATTTCTAAGCATTTGTTCAGTTCCTTATGAGTTTAGTTTACTTTAACACTTTGATGATCATTTATATATATATATATATATATATATATATATATATATATATATATATATATATATATATAGATGATATACTTAGGATATATGTAATGGGTTGTTGTTCTTGAGCTTATGTATATGTGGTATTTGAAATTTGTGTGCTTAGATTATAGGTATTTAGTTATGGTGACTTCATAGGACTTGGGAAGTTAAGAGTTAGTCTATTATAGAGTTTTTTTTTTTTTGCTAATTTCTAGTTGCCAACACCTAGATAGCTAGCATAGGTAAAACCCTAAGAAGTTGACCAGTTGTTGACCAAGTACTTGGATGTTGACAAATTGACTAGTTGTTGACCAGTAGTTGACCATTGACTATGTTTGACTTAGTTTGACTGGAGATAGGATTAGAAGAAGGTTGTTATTGTTTGTTTGATCATGTTTGATTATTTAGTAACTTGAGACCTTGTTTGTGTTTAGGTCGAAGACATGGTTTTTCTGAGGATATCTCTGACTCGTGGTACCATACGTTTTGGTGGAGGTGGGAAGCTTAGCCCGCACTTCATCGGACCTTTCGTGATCAGCAGGAGAGTCGGTGACGTGGCATACAGGCTAGACTTGTCGCATGTACTAGTGGGTGTCCGCAACGTATTCCACGTATCACAGTTGAGACGGTATGCGACTGATCCTAGCCATGTACTTGACCATTCGGAGGTTGAGGTGGGACCTACTCTCAGTTATCCAGAGCAGCCAGTGGAGATTCTGGATCGCCGAAAGAAGGTACTGAGAAACCAGGTGATACCCTTGGTTTGCGTCGCATGGAGGCATCATTCTCCAGGAGAGTCTTCCTGGGAGCGGGAGGATGAGATGCGCGAGCGATACCCATATCTTTTTGGACCTTGGAGTATGATTGTCTATCCTTCTCATCGGTTTAGTTTCGTCTTTTAATTTTGAGGACGAAATTATTCTAAGGAGGGTAGATTTGTCACTACCACATTTTAGCTTGAGGGTATTTTGGTCATTTGAGAATTTTTGAATTTATTTTAATTTATTGAATTGGTGATTTCTATTTTTGACTTTGGCTAATTGAGACTTTGGAGACTAACCTAGAAGTTGACCCTAGCTATGGTGACTTGGTTAGCATGGTGTGACCCTAGTCTAACTTAAGTCAACCCCATTTTACTCATTTAGAATCTAGTTTGAAATAGGAGGAATTAAGAATAGGTTCATGACTTATGACTTTAATTCCATGACTAATAAAACTTGGCCCATAGGCCCATTAGTAAAACCCTAACCCTAACTTAGCCTAAGTAGGCCGGCCAACATTGGTAACCCCCCTCTATAAAGCATCTCATTGAATGTTCTTGCCTCTTTTGTGTTGTTTCAACATTTTGAAGAAAGAGGTAAAGAGCAATCTTCCCCAATCCATAACTTTTTCATTTCAATTCTTTTTTGACCCAAATCTTTTGCAATAGATTCTAATCATCATATATTTGATATTCATGAGGGTGATTTCAGTTTGTGGGCACTTTAGAGGATTTGGCTAGCAACGGGAACCATTTGATTTGGGGCTTTTCTTGGTCATTTGCAACCTATAGGTAAACCCTTCAAATTTCATTTTAATTCTGTTTTCTTTGCATGGTGGCCTAGATCTAGATGTGCCCTAGCTGTAGTGAAGGTTTGGTATCCATTGCATTTGATTTCATGTCCGTATCAGACACATATCAGTGTTAGAGTGCATGTGTTTGATGAAATACTTGAAAGGACTGAAAACTTGTAATTTCGAAAACTATTTTAACAAATTTGTAGTGCTATATATACTTTGATTTCGTAATTGTTTGATTTGATCTCTGACATGAATCGTGTCATTTTGGATACGGGAACACGCTGTACGAGGCTCGTACGGCTTCCCTGCTGCTCGAGTCCTCTGTAGGATACGACACAGCACTTGGAAACGTGCCACTTGACACAGAGGTGGGGGCAGTGTCTGACACGCCTCTTCTAAAACCTCGTCGCGTGTCGTGTCGTATCGAGAGAGGAATCGCAAGTGCACTGATTTTGTACTGCACTGCTTCAGGCAAATTTTTGGCTCTGATACGCACGTTTTGACACGACACGGGGACACGGGGACACAGTAGAGGGCGACACATGTGTAGCCCTATGTGGGATGAACACATGGGCACGAGCACGAGTCGTGTCGTGCCCTGTGTCGCGTGCACGAGGCCGTGTCCTCGCTGCACGAGGCCGCTCTGATGCTGTTTTAATGATACTTAAGTTTCGAGTTTTAACACAGCTGTAATTGAATATTTGGACACGTGGACACGTTCCTAACTAGGACACATACATGCTAGACCCTCTGCACAAAGGAAATTGGGTTTTAATTGATTTTGTGATTCGAATTAGAGAGAATCCCTAATATTTTGATACCCTTCTTTTCAGAGTTTGAATGTTGTGGTTTAAATTCGATTTTATTTGATAAATTCTATAGTTAACATGTTAGTTAGGTGCTGTACATGTTAGGATCATGTTTGGTGATTGATTTTAGGTTTTCGAATTGATTTGGGCATGCTAACTATAAACTGAACTGTCCTATGTATTTCCTGAAAACTGCTATGTATATTGAATTCAATTTTTCCTCTGAACACTGATCTTTACACACACATTTATCAACTGGAATCCTGAGAGACTGATATGTGTTAACCGAATTTGATTTTTCTTGAGTTTTAATACACTGATTTATACACACATGTAAACTGTTTTTCTGAGAAATGACACTCACATTACACACTGTTAGCTGAACTGACCCTGAAAACTGCTATGTGTATCCTGAGAACATGTGCATTAGCACTGTTAACTGAGGATAGCTGATTCCTATCACATACACACACACACACATTTGATACATTGTACTGCTACCTATTGTTTTCCTGGGAACACTACATCTTTACACTATTAGCTCACACACACACTTGACACATTGACACACATAATGTTACACATTACACCACTGTCCCTATTGATTTCCTGACACATATACACACACTGGACTGTCATTGACACTACACACATTACAACTAATGTATGCACACTATTTCCCATTTCATGTTCACACACATTGAACTATATATCACATCACTCAAATACACCCTATAGCCCTGTCACATTACACACCCAATCACTGTACCTACTGATTTCCATGTTACACACACCCTACAGATTTCCTAATACACCCACACCCACATTCTAAACTATGTTCACCTCTACCATGAAATCTAACCCTCCTCTATATGTTTGTTAATGTATATATGGATATATATAGAGTTATCTATACATGTTATATATGCTCAGAGAAAAACTGAACCCTTACTTCTATACATATATATAGATGTATATTATAGTTAGCCATGCATGCTATGTGTATTGTAACTTATAGCTAGTGTTTTGATACCCCTTTCAGGTACACCTCCATGTTCACACACACACACATAGCCTTACATGCTAGTTTCTCTCTCTAACTTTCTCCTTATATATAATGTTGTATATATGCATGTTGTATATATATGTAATCCTATATACATATATATATATATATGAATTTCATGATAAATAGCTAAATGTGAATGTGCCTTGATGTGTGGCTTGTGTTTGGCTTGTATAGCCTTGGGATTGATGTGTGCTTGCTAGGATAGATTGGTTAGGCTTAGTGAGACTTGTTTGGGTTAGGCTTGACCTAGTTGACCTAGTTTGACTAGTGTAGTTGACTAGAGTTGACCAAAGGTTGACTTTAGCCTAGATTGACCCAACATCATGTAGAATGTATTGTAGCAGTCTATTTTACTATTTGGCATATAGTGACTTGTACTGTGCTATAGGAGCCAGACACCACTCCTCGGACAGTATATTCTCTTCAGATATTCAGGATACCAGACGAGTACATTCTCTGATCATTTCATATCTTGTTTAGGATTATATTCCTGCTTTAGATTACTTTACTTGATGCTGCCACGTTGGTAACACGGATTAGTACTATATGGATCCCTTCATGAGATGTTATCCCTCTCGGGAGTATCAGATACTCATGTCTCGTGTGTTTTACTTACATCATGTATCTCATGCTTCTATTATCATGAATCTATCATGAATCTGCTTGTGATTTCTGTACTCTCATGAATCACAGAGCCTTCACGAATCTATTCATGAATCACTCTTTATGAGCCAAGTAGCATAGTCATGAATCTTAACATAACTTGACTGGATCCTTGTGTATTGATTGGGGATGGGGGAGTAGAACTAAACATGTGAATAATTCCAAAGTATAGCCATGAATCACCTCTTTAGTATAGTCATGAATCACATCCAGCTGTTCACATGTTTATCTTGTACTCTGAATCACTAGTCACTGATAGTTCTCTATATATGTATATTATAGCTATTTACTTACATCTCTCTCTCTTTTATATCATGTTGTTCTTTTAGTTTCATGTATCTTACTCTCTAGCATGTTTATATTTTCTAACATGTTATGATTTGCATAAGATGTATTGTGCTCGCTCCTGTCCTGACTGGACCTGTTGAAAATATTACAGAGGATGAGGACGAGGCGCTCTGTACCACATATTATGGGACTACCCTAGAGGATTGCTGTGACTTGGATCTCCAGCAGGATCCCTTAGCAGTGGATGACACACCATTAGTTTAGAGTAGTCACTTTTAGATGTACTTATTTACACTCTGGACTACTATATTTGTGATTTGGGATGTTTTTTGGATTTGTGATATCTTAGACACTTAGACTCTCTATCTATTTGTATCTGTGTGGATTCGTTTCATATCTATCTATCTTATCGTATTCCGCTTTAGATGTGATTGAGACTGTATTATGTTATGTCACCTCCATTCGGAGTGTATATACTGTACAGGTACCTTATATTGTTAGATAATTGACCTAGGACAGCGTTCTACCGCCGATACTGCGGCGTAGGCTAGACGTACCCACTTCTCGTACCCTTACTCTAGGGTGCGGGTCGTGACATAAGTGGACTTGTAGTCTACCGTCGAGTAGGGCGCATTTCCAGTACACTGTCATGTGTTGCACCTCCAAGTCACCTAATCAACTCTCTCAACCTGCGTCAGGATAACATGGATAGTCTGCAAGGCTTGTGACTGTTGGAACATCTCATTGTATCTTGCTAGTAAATAGGCTTGTGATAACCCTAGTTAGTTAAAGTATCAAGCCGTACTCATTGCTTGGCCGTGAATGATGAATGGAATCTAGTCTAGTCTTGTCTAGACAGTGCCAGTTATGATTACTTCAGTGCATTACTGTTTATGCTTTACTCTTGTCGATAAGTGGTTAGAGTCTAAGCTCCGTTCAGGTGAAGGGTTACAACCCCGGTCCTTGTTTGGTTTACGGGTTGTAACTTGGTTACCGAAATAGTTTCTTAATTATTTTATCGTTTATCACCCTATTTTCCTCACTCTAGTTTTCTTGTTATTATTTATGTCTTGTGATCTAATATGCTGGTTTAGTTCCTAAGTGAAGCCTCCCTTGTGGCACTTGCTCTTCTGGGTTCTGACCCAGCTGGTTTTGTATGGCCAGATTTTGGAGTAGCACCCGAGGATCTACCTGCCTTCTAGCCATATGGTGAACACCAGACGTAATCCTGGCAACGAGTGGGTTTCTTATTTTGCTCTCCCACTTTATTATAAATTATTCTTTTGAGGCGTTTAGCCGCCGAGCAAGTGTTAGCTCGTGTTGAAACTTTAATTTCTGTCTGCCTATGGGTTATTACATGATTGACAAATCCTAGGGTTGATCATGTATAACTTAAACTCTTACTAGTCTTCGTATTTTGTATGACTAGCTTCATGATCATCTAAATATGTAATGTTTGGGATGCCTTACTTTGTATGTCTGATGAACTTACATCTTGTAACAATTACTTTCTTGTTGAGATTGAGACACTAGGCTTGTTCATGACCATAAGAGACTGTTTGCTTGTAGATAATCCCTCATGCATCTAGACAGTCGTGACCGTATATCGAGGTGGATTATACTTTAATGTACGTAGCTGGCTGTGTCTGTCCTCCGCTCTCCAGTATTCTGGTTCTGGGGTGTGACACGGTTTAAGTGGTAGCCAATGTAGGTCTTGTAAATCAAGATGTGTGGGAGTTTTACCGAATAGATGTCTCAATCAGCACTCGCCCTTGATCTTTACTCGTATCTCATAATCTTTCTGAAATCTTGACCTGATCACATGCTTATATCCTCGATCTATCTTGGTCCTTCCTTATTGTTTTCCATGTCATTTCTTCAGTGGCATTGTTCATGGTCCTGCCGATCAGATCGACGGAGCACCTCCAGTGAACCAGCAACCACCTGGGGACAAAGCCCAGCACTCAGGGGTAGCCTCCAGAGTCATGCCTTCCGGGGGTCAAGAGCCACCGGTTCAGCTAGTCCAGCCTGCAGAACCTGACAATGGAGTCCTGGTAGGGCTCATCCGAGATTTGCTTGTGTCACAAGATTGTCGGGACGATGCCCTGCACCAGACAGTACAAGATGCTATGGGCAGAGTTGGTTATCAAGGGAACAATACAGCTAACAACTTCAAGCGTCTGAACCCTCCTTTCTTTAACGGAACTGAAGATGCTATTGCTGCTGATGTATGGCTTCAGGACACAGAGGTTATCCTGGAAGCAGCTAGGATTCCTGAGGAAGAGAAGGTGGCCATTGTGCGCCTGCAATTATTGGACTTAGCCCGCACCTGGTGGGCAATGCTAGCAGTGGGTTTGGCAACGCCTGTCTTATGGGTGGTATTCAGCGACAAGTTCCAGACGAAGTATTTTGACGCAGTAGCTCGCTATGATCTGCAGACGATATTTACCAATCTTAAGCAGATGGGAAGGACGGTCGATGGCTATGCGGCCGAATTTCCAAGGCTTAGTTGGTTTGCTCCTACCTTGGTAGCGACCGAATTAGACTGAGCCCAGCTGTTCCAGCAGGGGCTCCACCTAGAGATCATTCTTGTCGTGGAGCAGTTTGAGTACCAGACCTTTGATGCTATTTTGCGAGTAGCGAAAAGGCATGAGTACACCTCCCAAAGGATTGTAGATTGAGCCAGAGGACGGAAAAGGTCCCATGGACAGATGTCCCAGTCATCAACACCAGCCCCGGCAGCTAGGGCTTTAACAATTGGAGCTCCTAGGAGGGCGACCACAGTTTCGTCGGTTTAACACTCGACACCGACGTACCCTCAGCAATAGAAGCAAAAGCTGTCTTCCGCAATGGGCTGCACCCATTGTGGGAAGCCAGGACACGTGGTTTCAGAGTGTCGTAGAGCACATGGATTGTGCTTGTCTTGTGGGGCACCGGAACACAAGATAGGGTCATGTTCGAATAGAACCAGTTCATCATCGTCAAACCTAACCAGTCCATCGGTTAGAGGTCCAGCACCAGTGCAGCAGCAGTAGTACCAGCCTCCAAGGCCGTTGCTGCCTCAGGATCAACAGTATACCCAGGTTCAGATTTAGAACATGTCACGACCCGCACCCGTATTTTGGGATGCAAGTGCGTGAGCAAGCCAGCTACGTACCAAGCAGACTCCAGCCTAACTCGAATACGTAAACGCTGTCTGGTCTATGGTAATGTGCTTAATCATGGCAAGGAAAAACTATATCTCAATCCACAATAAGAATATAAAACATGAATGAACACTATGGGTCGTGGTCTGCAGCCCACTAGCATACATGTCTGATTAGACTCAAAGAATATTATGAGTCTGTAAAGTAAGCCAATAAGCAGAGTATATCATGATAAGGAATGAAAGCACGAGCAGATATTAAACGTAATAACAATACCTGGATCCTGTAATCGCATCATAATCATCGACCATCCTGCTCTGCTAACTATCTCTATGCAATCGCTAAACCTGAAGAGATCATCAGGTCCTCAGGGGACATAGCAAGATATATAAAAACATGCCTATCTAACAGTTCTATTATGCATAAGAATATAAACATGATATAAAC
The DNA here is from genome assembly GCA_029216955.1 of Iris pallida. Lineage (NCBI taxonomy): Eukaryota > Viridiplantae > Streptophyta > Magnoliopsida > Asparagales > Iridaceae > Iris > Iris pallida. The sequence continues at coordinate 3,141,794 of JANAVB010026999.1, read as the reverse complement.
AGAAAAAGAGACAGAATCATGACCAGCGACTACTGACCAAATGACGGCTAACAAATGATTATCGACAAGTGACTACTGACAGGTGACTAGGAACATGGATACAAGAACAACTACACATAACTGAACTGCTGGATGAACAAATGAACAAGAGTTCAATGGAATACCAAACCCTCGTCCCGAGTGTGGACTCACGGGTTTGAACTAATCACTAACCCTCGTCCCGAGTGTGGACTCACGGGTTAGTTCAAGGCAAACACCCTCGTCCCAAGTGTGGGCTCTCTGGTGCAAATGAACAAGACAACATCCTCGCCCCGAGTGTGGACTCATGGATGTAAACAGATCAAGACAAACACCCTCGTCTCGAGTGTGGACTCTCTGGTGTAACTGGTCAACCCTCATCCCGAGTGTGGACTCTCTGGTTGAGAAAACGATAACAGAAAATTAGCAGTTCAACTACACGTACTCATTCTATGACACGACTTAGTCGAGGTACAGGTGACGACAAAGTACAACTTAGTCAAAGCACATGTAAGGACAGCTCTAGCATGAACTATAATGTGAACAAGCCTGGTATAACTACACTATCAAGTCATGAAAGATGGAATACAAGCAAGACAATAAACTGGTAAACATGGAACGCATAAAACATATGAATCAAATCAACTAGAGTAACTAAATGATAACATAATAAAAACAGAAGAACTATAAGCATGAAAATGAACTGTAGAGGGAGGCAAGGTATCTTGCCTGGTTCCGCGATGTGAGGATGCAGTTTCGCTTCCGTGTCCACGCCTCCGGAATCCAATGCTCCTAAATAATTTATTTAACTATTATGAAACTTATAACAGAACTTAATTAACTAAATTAATGTTTTAAACTACTTTAAATATACTCAAATATCTCGTAGGACTACTTAAACAGTATAACATACATACGTGTCCAACGAGACCTCAGAACACAGTTTTAGGGTTTTCGACCTTCCAATTAATCGGTTATGACCCCACGTCAATAACACACTTAAGAATCATATTAAATTCCTAAAAATAATATTTAAAACTATTTTCTACAGTATTAAATCTGAAATTCTAGAATTATGATTTATAAAAAATTATGTGACTAGTTGACTACTACGTCACCTAGTCTATCTGAAACTCGTCATGAACATGACCAATTACTTAAAATAGCTAGAATACCCAAAAATATATTTTAAATAGAATTTAAATATCTTATTTCACAGAATATCATCATAGGTACAAGGGTTAAGTTATGCTACAAGTTTGGGACATTCTAGGTCAGCAGGTTACCCGAAAATAGCTAGTCTTGACCTATAATTTTCTCGACCAGATTTGAGTTGCTAAATTCATGGAAAAATACTTAAAAATCCTAATTTATATATATGAATACACATAAAATTTAGTTTCAAAAATAACCACCAATAACTTATAGTTCCTTCACAACGTGGTTAATTTGATCCTACCGAAACATGAATATTACGATTATAAATATGAAACTTTTATAGATGATTATACATAGCAAAAGCATAAAAATATGATTTCTACAGATTTAATAACATATTTTCTACAAAAATTTAGTAAGGGTTTGAGATGGAAAAATTAGGATTTCTTACCAAAAGTCCTTGCTAAAGAGGTTGTGAAGACTTCTCCTTGCCAAAGCTCTAACCTTTCTTACTATATTTGCTTGCTAATCCTCTCTTGGTGAGTTTGGAAGGGTTGACATTGGCTATAGATGGTTGGATGGAGAAGATGGAGTTTTTAGGGTTTGTTTTGAGTGGTTGGGTAGATGTATGGTGGAGGAGATGAGTTTTTGTGAAGGATGGAGTGATGTGCAATGGAGAAGATGATGTATGGAGGGCTATGGGGGAGAGGTGCTACCAAAATTTGGAGAGGGAGAGGGGTTGGTCGGCGATGGGGAGGGAGAGAAAGGAAGAATTAAGTTAGGGTTAGGGTTTGGGTTAAGTTGATATACATATATGGGCCTTTTGGGTTGCATGCATGGAAAGGAGTGGGAATCCAATTCCTATGAGATGTTCGGCCATGGGGGGTTTGCTTGGCCAAATACTCCATGGTGAGGGTCCACTTGGCATGGTTTGGTTGTTTGGTGAGTTGGCTAATTGATTGGATTGAGGATTAAAAAGGTCTTTCCTAATATAGACTAATTAAATCTATCTATATAAATACAATCCAAAATCTGAATTAAATACAAAATATATGTATTTATTAATATTTATTAATGTCCAACATGACTACTTAGGATTGGGTTGGACTTTGGATCAAATATAAACTAATGCCAACTAGGATTACACTAGGATTACACGTAGACACTTTCTATAAATAGAAACTTTCCAAAATTGAAAACATATTAATATTAATAAAATATATATCAACATGAAGGTATTTGAGAGTACTACATGTCTATTTAGATTTGGATTTGGTTTGGGTCAAGTCGGGGCTAAATTGGTGCAACCGGGTCTCCTAGAAAGTCAATAATCTAATAATTAAATAAATAAATCATCGGTGGGGGTTAAGTCGCAACTTGGCCTGGTTTTCCTAGTTAGAACATACCTATGGCTCGGCCTTCCCTACCATGGCTAAAACACTAGTCAAAGCACACGTGTATACTATCCGTGCCACAATTCTTGGTCATCTTGTAATCCAAAACTCAACCACGGCTAAGGTATAATAATAACTATTTAATTTAAAGATATTCATAAATTCCATAAAATCCTATTTAAGCCAAATAAATAAAAAAATCCAAAAATTATGGGGTTTTGCATCCTACCCACCTTAAAAAAATCGTCCTCGAAATTAAAATCAGGCTCACTAACAAAGAACCGCGCTAGTGTAACTAGAAATAGTTCAAAGGATATGCTAGGTCACTACGGTGTCTCCTAATAACTCAAGTAATAATCGATCCAAAATAATTTGGTTTACAACATCTCTATCGTAAAACTATTGATGGTTATCTCTAGTCGCTATTCTTGGTACCAGCGGTCTTACAATAATGACGTTGAAGGTTTTCTCTCCTAACCATATTATTATCACAACTATATAAGTCTCATTTTACCTAATCAATCTAAGTGATACCTACCAATCTGTCTAATCCTAACTTTACAACTGGTAGGGCATAATGGTAAATGGGTTGGGTTAGCCTATATTTAGGTTCTTCTAGTAGAGGGTCAGTCTCTACTATAAAACTACTACTCTATTCTTGATCAAGCGACTACCATAAAGGGCGTAACCTAGTATGATCATTTAGCCATTTCTAGAACGTCTACCCACCTTTGGTCAAACTACCTCATTAAACACATGATTCCTGTCACGACCCGCACCCGCTTTTTCGGATACGAGACGTGTCCAAGCCAGCCTACGCCGCAGAGTCGGCGGTAGAACGCTGTCACAGCCAAGATGCTAAAAAAATCACAAAATATAATATTTATTGCTCATTCACATTTCTAAATTGGTTACAACTCTTACAACATTTTTATTTCAAAGAAATACAAGATTCTTACAATTAATGAAAGTGATACCACTTCTATCTAATTTCTAGGTTTCTGCCTGCAAGTACACCCGTATCTCCCCACGCTAAGTGAAGCCACATTTAACCTAAAAAAATGTTAGTTTCTAGTCAGAAATGGAACAAGCACACAAACCGACGACAATGCGAGAACACAATAGAATTAACAAGACATGAAAATAACATATGAGAGATGAAAACTAGAAAGTACTGATGACATGGCAAGTGGTGGAGAAGACAAGAAAAACAATTAAAATACAACTATCTATGTGATTTGAAATATCCGTTTCGACATGTGAACGGCTAGGGGGTAAATCCGGCACCCTGCACGTGTCGTGTACAGCAGTTATTCTCCACGAAAGACACGGGAGATAGTTCTGGGTAGTCCACATGTCTACTAAGATATTTTCCCTCCCGACTACTCCGTGTGACGAGCGTGTCAACAAGCAGCAAGACATATATATAAACATGAAATGTATAGACTACTATGAATCGAAAAGCAATCAGAAAGTGTACTTGCCTGTGGTCCTTTGCTGGTGAAACACCCATCTTGTTGGGTCCAACATAGTCCGGTTAGCCTAGGGTCGATATGAAGTAGTCAGAATCGCAAGTAATGAAATCATATGACTAGTCACGATTAAGGGCAATCTAATCTAGAAAAAGGAAATCTAATTAGAAAGAAAAATATTTTTATTCAGAAAATATTTATAAGCTAGTTAGAGATTATATATATGACTTATGAAAACTACTAAATACTTGAAAATCGATTTAAGCTAAAATCCTTTAAATTGTCCAGTATAATCTTTGAGTCAAACTATATTTGGATATAACTAGAAATACTATAATAATACTTTAAAGCCAGAAATTCATATTTAAAATACCATAAAATACATAAATATATTTTTGGAATTTTCTATAGATTAATAATTAACAATATTTATAAATTACTTAGAATTAGCCCTATATATGAATTTATTAAGACAAATATTTTAGAAATGCGTTTCGAGTCCCTTAAGAAATATCTATAATTTGTACCAAATTCATTTAATATTTTTATATTAAAATATATGCGTATTTAAAATATAAATACAAGTCCAAATTTATTTGTTATACGCCATACGCTTTAATTTGAAGACACGCACATATATATATAATTCTTTTATAAAGCTCTAATATATAGCATGTATCTATGAAGTCCGACCTATTTATAAAAATATAAATTAACTAAATTCCTCAAAGCGCATAGGTTAAGTCCAAATTCGAATAATAATTGAGCCCATCCCTCCAAGCTATACCAAATTCATACATTAAATACCCAAACTAGCTACTACTGATAATAAATAATAACCAGAATATTATTGGTACTAATAATTTTAATAAAGTAATTAATAATGATGCTAATAACAAATAATTCTAATAGCATACATACATGATTATACACACATCTGTATACATATATAGGTTTAAACATATATACCAAAGCTAAAATAAGCATGAAGGCCCAAGGCCTTGGTTCAAACCTAATACTATAATAAGTTTTTGGGAATTATTCACTGTTCACTTATTTACTACACACAAATGAATTAAAATAATATTAATGGTATCAAGTCATAATAGTACATAGTAAATACTGATAACGATAATAATATATATACATATATAATACTGGATAATACCTATAAAAATACAGTATACTATAAAATATCATTATCAAATCTTCTTAAACTCAAGCCCATGGAGCCCATGGGCACCCCAGCCTAATAACACCAAAACCCAAAGAATGAAAGAAAGAGTAAAAGAAAGGAGTGCTCACTGGAGCTCGAAGTCGGACTGGTGGAGGGGATGCTCGGCTCGGCCGGTGCGAGACTCGTCTGGTCCTACGGTGCTCGCATGGGAGCCTGGCTCCACGGAGGAGCGGCTCGTAAGTCGCTCGCGGCCAGGCACGGCAGGTTGCGGCGTTGGAGGATGCGGGGAAGACCACGGAGGGAGCTGCGGTGGACGAGGCGTCGGTCGCGGAGTCAGCCACAAGGGGCTGGGGAAACTTCGGGAGGTCGCCGTCACAGCCACGGCGGTGGCGCGCGGAGGGAAGCCGTGGATGGCCATGGCATCGTCGCCAGTGTCAGATCTGGTGTCCAGATACGCGAATGGTGGCGCTCAACATGGCGGGTCTGGAGCTCCGGCTCGCCTGGTCGGAGAGGGCTCGTCTATGCGGCGGACGGCGTCGATCTCGACTCGAAAGCGGTCGGCGCGCTGGGCGAGACGGGAAGTCGCCGGCGTGCGGCGAAGGTCGGGATGAGTTGGGGAGGCGCGACCTTGGTGGTGAGCGCCCGATCGATCTTGGCAAGGCCGACAGCTCGAGGCAGGAGCGGCCTCGGTTCGAGTCGAGTCCGCGGCCTGGCCGTTCACCGGTTGGCTCTCGGGCGGGTGCCCGCTCGCCGGCGGCTTCGGAATACATCAAGCCGACGAGGAGAGGGTGCTGGAGCAGTCGTGTGTTGGGACGGTCGGCTCCGGTGGACACGACCAGGTTACAACGGCGCCAGGGGTTAGGTATTTTGCGTTTCTTCTGTATTTGTTGGCTGTGTCCGGTGTATCGGACACCTGAGGGAGGGGTCGTGTGTTGTTTGTATGTACCGGACACATGGATGAAAGGAATGGATGGATACGACACTCGGGTTCGGACCCGAAGCCGGACAAATGGCTGACACGAAGATTATATTGAGATACAGACACGAAGACACGGCTATGTTTGTTGTGGTGAATGGGGGGCTGGTGGTGACGGCAGGTGGCCTGTGTAACAGAGGCGGTGATTATGATTTTGTGGCGATGATTCGGTGATGCTGGCGAGATGGCCGTGATGGTGGTTGTGACAGGGGAATGGTTATGGCTGTGGAGGAAAAGGGGAAGTCGGGGCGGCCCAGGCGGTGGTCGTGTCCTGATGGCAGGGATGCTGTAGTGAGGATGGACGATGGTGGTGGCGGGAGTTGTGTTGAGAAATTCTCTAGGAAACAAATGGAGGACCTCTCTATATACAGAGGGTATTCCCGTATAGATTAGGTTTAGAATTTCCAATAGATAAGTTCCCTTTAGTTTAAATCTAATAAGGATTTAAAATAAGTTTAATCATAATCTCAGTAGATATTAATATTATTTAAATCAAGATAAAGCTCAAAATAATCCAATCTAATCGATATCTGTTAGTAGGTAACAATATCAATTAGCACCGTTTACTTCATCTAAATTCAAAATAACCTAAGCGACAACATGATATCTTCGGAAAATATTTAATGCCATCTCATAATCTAAGTCATATAATTCAAATCAAATTAAATAATTGATTACTATAAATAATATTTGGAAACATATTTTTATTATTCAAAATCATATATGAAATGTTTTAATAAACCTTTCCATCGAATAAATTATTTATGATATCCAAAACATTTCAAAAATATTTTGAAAGCCCAATAATTATTAACCAAATATTTTTATGATAATAATGAGATTTCACGGATAAATATGTCTACGAAAATAATTGGTAATCATAAATTTTATATGTAGTTTGAAGCACAAAATTAATGAAAAATATCTTATACTAAATTTTAAGGAAATATTCACTTTAAATCACGCGAAGTAAAATAAACCAATTTTTAGAAAATTACTTTCAACGTAATATTGAACATAAATTGGCAAATCACTTTGTCTATAAAATATTTATAATCTCTATAAATTCCTTTTTTTTTTTAAAACCAAACCATTTGAAAGTCCAAACTAATAATCTAGGCATAAAATAACGAAGATAAATTAGTACTTTAAATTTAAACTAGTTTTTGTTAAAAGTGTAAATCAAACAAATCGTTCACAACGTCTCGACGACATTATCTTTAAGCACAATAAATATAATAAAAATAAAATTTTTGAAAATTTTTTGGGAAGAGGAGTTACAATGCCCTATAGCATATGGCATATGGCATCTCTAATTCCCCTTATCTATCAAGCAATCACAATACAATAAGCAAACTAACTTATACTATAACTTAAGATTTTTTTTTTGATAAATCCTATATAGCACGATTATTCGTCGCTCCGAAATAGGAAGGGACGAGAAGCAATGATACGAGAAAGCAAAGAAAGAGTAATCGAGAGTAAATACGAAGTTCAAGGACGGTAGAGAAATTTCTAAGAGAATTTTTCAAGGTAGTGTGGATTGAGATTTCTAAGGGTTTAGTCATATATTCGCAGGCTCGTATCAGTACAGTTACGTAACCGATACGATATGCTCTGACCTGCATAGGCCACTAAAGAACAGGCAGAGAGGTCACCAGCATAGGGGACCAGCACCAAGAGGACAAGGTCAAGCGATGGCTCTGACCGTGGCAGAAGAATTGGCATCATGTGAGGTGGTGGCAGGTACCATTCTCGTCAATACTTTTCCAGCATCAGTATTATTTGATTCGGGTGCATCGCATTCATTTATGTCTGCACGATTCGCAACACGGATAGGACTGGAGCCCGAGTCATTATCAGTAAGGCTCAATATATTTACTGGTAACGGTCTTGTGGGGGTAGATAGAGTCTATTCCTCGTGTCGAATCGTAGTTAGCGTTAGAGAGTTTCCCGCTAGATTGATAGAATTTCTGATGGCCGACTATGATGTGGTCCTAGGAATGGATTGGTTGAAGGATCAATACGCAAGAATAGACTGCAATATTGGTAGGATTATTTTTGGTATTCCAGGCGAACCAGAGTTTTTATTTTCCAGAGGCGAAGTAGAACCTTCTCCACTAGTATTGCGGATGGCAGTAGCAGAAGCAGTTCAATTTCCCAGAATAGTAGAAGAGTTCCTTGATATATTTTTCGAAGAGCTTCCAGGCATGCCTCCATAGAGAGAAATAAAGTTCACCATTGATTTGATTCCAGGAACCGTACCAGTGTCAGAGAGAGTCTACAGAATGGCACCTTCAGAATTGGAGATCCTGTACAAGATGATTGAAGAACTCAGAACCAAAGGATTCATTCGTGCTAGCGGATCACCTTGGGGAGCCCCGATACTTCTTGTGAAAAAGAAGGATGGTACGTCAAGATTATGTGTTGATTATCATACCTTAAATTCCGTGACAATCAAGAACAGATATCTCCTACCAAGGATAGATGATTTATTTGATCAACTCAGTGGGGCAGCAGTATTCTCGAAGATTGACTTGCGATCGGGGTACCATCAGATTAGAGTCAGAGAGCAAGATATCCCGAAGACGACGTTCAAATCTAGATATGGACATTGGAAGTTTCTCGTTATGCCATTCGGAGTGACTAATACGCCAGCGGTGTTCATGGATCTCATGAATCGCTTATTCATGCCTTACTTGGATCAGTTCGTGATAGTGTTTTTAGACGGCATCTTAGTCTATAGCAAGAATGAAGCAGAGCATGAGCAGCATCTCCGAATAGTCCTTCAGATTCTCAGAGAGCACCAGTTGTACGCGAAGTTCAGTAAGTGCGAATTTTGGCTTGATCACATTTCGTACTTAGGTCACATCATCACCAGAGGTGGAGTAGAAGTGGACCCCCAGAAGATAGTGGCTATAGAGACATGGCCAGTACCTAGCACCGTCGCAGAAGTTTGGAATTTCCTAGGATTGGTCGGCTATTACCGGCGGTTTGTGTCAGACTTTGCTCGGATTCTAGCACCATTGACGCAGTTGACCCGCAAGGATGTGCAGTTTGCCTGGACAGCAGAGTGTCAGATTTCATTCGAGAAGTTGAAGCAAAGATTAATGACGGCCCCCATCTTCACGCTTCCAGATGGGACTGGAGGATTTTCAGTTTATTGTGATGCTTTTGGCAGAGGATTGGGATGTGTCTTGATGCAGCATGGTAAGGTAGTAGCTTATGTGTCACGTCAGCTTCGCGATCATGAGAGGAATTACCCAACCCATGACTTGGAGTTATCGGCGGTGGTTTTCGCACTTAAGCTTTGGAGGCATTATTTGTATGGAGATCGGGTAGAGATTTTCACCGACCACAAAAGTCTTAAGTATGTGTTTACCCAGAAGGATCTCAATATGCGTCAGAGAAGATGGCTAGAGTTACTGGTGGATTATGACATCAACCTGCAGTATCATCCTGGGAAGGCCAACGTAGTTGCAAATGCGTTGAGCAGAAGAACAGGAACTTATTTTCTAACAGCACAGCCAGAGTTATTAGCAGAACTTCAGAATATAGGAATAGAAGTAGTTCTTCCTACCAATGTGACATTGATGGCTAGTATGCAAGTTCAGTCCAGTATAGTCGAAAGAATCAATATAGCTCAATCAACAGATTCTAAGCTTCAGCGGCTTATGACAGAATGTGAAGCGGGACAAAGACCAGAGTTATACATTCACGAAGATGGTACACTCCGACATGGAAGGCGTCTTTGTGTACCTAGTGGTGATATCAGGCAAGATATCATGGCAGAGGTTCACAGTTTACAGTATTCGATTCATCCTGATGGTACGAAGATGTATCGTGATATCCGTCAACATTTCTGGTGGAATGGCATGAAGAGGAAGATAGCCTGGTTTTGTCACGCCCCGCTCCCGTAGGAACGATCGTCCTCGCTAAGGCGTGATGTCGTACGAGCCTAGATTGCGCTCGTGCAAGGCAGTTTCATAACGGCCGATTACAGCGGCTGCGACGGGGTCGTCGCACAGAAGTCCCAAGCAGAAACATTGAAAGATGCAGCAAAAATTTAGAAGCAACACGCAAGTTATTCAAAAGTGCTCTTTATTGATATTGAACAATAAGATTACAATGGAGAGCAAGGCCGTGATTACAAGTCTCTCAAGCTCACTTTTCTCTCATTTTATAAGTCACTCTGCTCTTTCTCATCTCTCGATACAATGCTTCAAGGCGATGAGTGCAGATTCTGCAGGATGGCGATGTCCATATATTATGTCTCGTACAAGTCTTGACTCCATACGGTCGCACGCTTCAAATCGCCAAGAAGCTCCGTGTCTCGACGCATCCAAGCGAGCTCTGTGCCACGAGCTTCTATCTTTGCCTGCACATGAAAACTGTGTGGGTGTCAGTACTCAACTGTACTGGTGGAGTGAGCTCCTCGCCTACCCATACAAAACCGACACGTTCATTTACTTTGTGTAGCTTAATCCCTTTTGATTGTCTTTCTAGTCTTGCCTTAAGATCAATTAGGACGTAGATATCTTGGCCTATACTTGGCGACGCAACGACAAGGTCGTGCTATACTCTATTCATGACTTCAATACATTCGAGGCAGTGTCTCGCCGAGTAGAACATATGCAACTCGGCCGTGCCAAGACTTTCACTTGTTCTATGTGCCTCTAGACCATTCTTGTGCCAACGACGTCAAGGGGACGACTCGTGCTAGTCGTGCCAATACACTTGCTCGTGCCTTAGAATCGAGGCCATGCCTCCCAAGTATCAACCAGACTTAATCAACTTGCCTTACGGCCCTTCCTGACTGAACTCGAGGTGAGGCCACATTCATGCCGCAATACGTATCCTTGCTATAGCCAACTCTTAGGCTCTAGAATGGTGATGCAACCGTGCACACCTAACTCGTGCCGACTCAAGATTAGTGCTTGCAATAAGCATAACTTGTTAACCCAACTCGTAACCTGCTAGTACTCGACGTAATCCAAAGGCATACACATGGATAGCCGCTCTTGCCGATACATCTATATGAGTGGTCACTATCAATGTCAAGCTATCCTGGATCTTTTGTATACGGTGACCATTCGCATGGCGAGGTACAAGCTTCCACCGAATGACCTGCAGCCTACATTGTAACAGTTCACTTCAATCGAGTCGTACCGTCGATAAAGGCCGTACAATATCTGCAATTCCTCCTAGGCTGACACGAACCCGGCGCCCCGTGATCGCTCGAGGAATTTCGTCCTTGCGCGCAAGTTGTCCAATGACCATGCAAGACTCAACTCGATCTACCAAGTCCTTCCTTAAACATGACCATGCTTTCCATCTTTCTATCGAGACTCCCAAGTAGCGGGACCGATCTCGTGTGATTCCTTATTAAGACTTAGCGAGACTCCCAAGTAGCGGGACCGATCTCGTGAACGAGGCTTATAGAGACTCCCAAGTAGCGAGACCGATCTCGTGTGATTCCTTATCGAGACTTAGCGAGACTCCCAAGTAGCGGGACCGATCTCGTGTGATTCCTTATCAAGACTTAGCGAGACTCCCAAGTAGCGGAACCGATCTCGTGTACGAGGCTTATCAAGACTCCCAAGTAGCGGGACCGATCTCGTGAACGAGACTTATCGAGACTCCCAAGTAGCGGGACCGATCTCGGTGACAACTAGTCGCGTGGACTTCCTTGTCCGTGGCATGTTTTTTACTAAACCAACCGTGGCTCGTGTCTTAGACAGACCTTGTTCTCTAGGCGACGCTATCGCTCAAGTCATATGCTTTATATGACAAGCCTTGTTCTCGTGGGACTCTATGACTTAGCAACCGCAGAAAATAGGGGACAGTATTTGTTTTGACTTCGATAGCCCAGCACAACTCTCGCCTAACTTATTCGGGCAACGACTTGACGAGCATAGGCTACGCCAAGCTTCGCATCGAGAGAACGTGTCGTGCACGCATTCGACTTGAACAACCAAGTTCTTGGGTACCTAGACTTAAGCCATAAGTCGTGCAACATGACTTAAACCATGGGACGGACGAAGGCTATGCCAAGCCTTGGACGATGGGACCGTGCATGCTTTATCAAGCATTCACGCGGGCGATGCCTATTACTTAGGCTAATTCGAGCGTTGTGGCAACTTAGCAACTTAGGCCAACTTCCTTCTCCAAAGCCACGAGACGAAGGACCGAGTGTCATTTTGAAAGCACACTTAACAGACTTCTAAACAGACCGTGGGACCTTTTCCATGTTCTAACACATTTCGACCCGTCAGGATTATTTTCTTAGCTATGTGGATGCGTCTCTTTTATTATCAAGCCTAACTTGTGCAAGTTGAAGACATGCGAATTATTATGTGAAGGCTAAGATGAGGCAAGTTCATCGAAACTACCCCACCTAAGCGAGGAGTCGTCTCGACCGAACGAGTCTTCGAGCAGCCGTTGCAAGGCTAAGTCCAAACGCCGTCGGCGTTCTGATTCCTTTGATTGATTGAGCGGGACGAGGCACTACAGGTTTGTCTCTCGTTGTTTAGTTTGCCAACAAGTTAAGGCTGAACATCAAAGACCAATTAGACTTCTTCAACCTTTACCGATCCCAGAATGGAAGTGGGAGCATATCACTATGGATTTTGTAACTGGGTTACCTAAATCACCAGCTGGAAGAGATAAAATATGGGTCGTAGTTGACCGACTCACGAAGGTAGCTCATTTTCTACCTTTCAGAATTGGTCAGTCGACGGATCAGCTTGCAGAGATATACCTCAGGCAGATAGTCAGATTACACAGAGTGCCAGTCAGTATCGTGTCCTACAAAGATTCAAGATTTACATCACACTTTTGGCGGAGTCTTCTGAAGAGTTTGGAAACTCGTCTCAAGTTCAGTTCAGCTTACCATCCGCAGACAAATGGTCAGTCGGAGCGCACGATTCAAACTCTCGAAGATATGTTACGATCATGTACACTTGACCTTGGTGGTTCATGGGAAGATCACCTGCACTTGGTAGAGTTCTCCTATAAAAATAGTTTCTAGGCCATTATCCAGATGGCAACATTTGAGGCACTGTATGGCAGGAAGTGCAGATCACCTTTAGCCTGGGATGATATAGGCGAGAGGCAGATGCTTGATCCAGAGATGGTTACGCAGACTATCGAGGTGGTCAGACAAGTTAGAGATCATCTTCGAGTTGCACAAAATCGTCAGCACCATTGGGCCGATTCTCATCGGCGCCCTCTTGAGTTTTCTATCGGCGACCACGTATTCCTTAGGATCTCGTCTACCCGTGGCGTCATTCGATTCAGCGTGCGGGGAAAGCTTAGTCCTAGGTATATAGGACCGTTTGATATTCTCGAGCGAGTAGGTGATGTGTCCTATCGTCTCGCTCTTCCGCCGTCGTTATGTGAGGTACATGAAGTATTCCATGTATCCCAATTGTGACGGTATATTCTGGATCCGAGCCATATCCTTGATCATTCGGAATTGGTTGTTGGTACCAAACTTTCGTATGAGGAAAGACCTGTATCCATATTGGACCGAAGGGAGAAGATACTCAAGAACAAGACTATTAATTTAGTTCGTATTGCTTGGGATCATAACTCTTTGGGTAAGTCAACCTGGGAACGTGATGATGATATCTGATCGCGATATCCACACCTGTTTGACTCATAAGGTATAATGTCCTTCTTATGCCTTATGCTTTTAAATTCTTTGCTTGAATTAATGATTGATTGATTAACTGCTAGTCGTAGATTGCCAGTATTAGTGTAGCTCGCCCCGACACCTCTAGCCTCTTGATTAAATTTCAAGGACAAAATTCTTTTAAGGTGGGTAGAGTTGTCACTCCCATTTTTCGTTGTACGTATTTCCAGTATACGTATACGGATTTCTGACATTTGTCAGGTGGACCGTAATTAGACTTGTCCTGCTTAGCCTAATCTTGGTTTAATCTTGACTTAGTTTATTTTAATTTGGTTCGGTTCAATTTGACTTGGCTTGGCTTGGTTTGTTTTGGTTTGAGATTGAGAGATTTTGTATAAAACTAACTCCTTCTCTCTCCTCCATTATTTACATTTACTTCTTCATCTTCTTCATTTACTCCTCCTACCTACCAAGCCCTAGGCAAGTGCAACTTACTTTATGATGGATCTCAAGTTTTATTGTTCCATTCTCTTCCTTACTTGATTCTAAGCCTCTTTAGAAATTGAAATTTTTGGGTTTGATGGATGGATTCTTGTAGATCTAAGTTTGTAACTTTTCGGTTTTTCTTGGTTTTGGTCTCTGAAACTTGGTTATTTTCGACATCTAATGTTTCCATGTTGTAGGGAATTCAATTCTACCCAATTTTGGCTTTTGAATCGCTTGATGTCGACTTCGTATGAGTAAGTTATGCCATTTTCGTGTTCATGGGTTTCCCACACCTTTTGGTGTTGTCGGGACGATGAACAGTGCCGCGCGCAGTGTCTTCGTTGTCGCGCGCTGCACGTCGTACTTGCACACAACGTACGTCGTGGGCATTTTTGCTCGTGCGTGCAGCGCAACTTGCGCGTCGCACGTCGCGCGCGATTTTCTGTCGCGCAACGTGCGACGTGCTTGCGCGCAACGTGCACTGTGGGCGATTTTGCTCGTGCGCGCAGCGCAACTTCCGCGCGCGATTTTCTGCCGCGCAACGTGCGTCGTGCTTGCGCGCAACGTGCGTCGTGGGCAGTTTTGCTCGCGCACGCAGCGCAACTTGCGCACTGTGCGTGATTTTCAACCGCGCAACATGCACCGTGCTTATGCGCAACGTGCGCCGTGGGCAGTTTTGCTCGCGCACCAGTGCGCAAATCACTCTAAATGACTGTTTTTGCCCGTTTGAGCTATTTTGTAGCTAAAATATTGAAAAATTCAAAACATGAAGTTGTAGTTCTTTGTCTTAGCTTCAAGAATCTTCATGTCTCACTTTAATCAGAATTCACATGGGCTAATTATAAGGGCACATATCTTTTTGATCGGGGCTAGCCAGGATTAGGGCTAGCCAGGTTGGGAGGAACTTTTACTAGGGCTATCAAAATATTTCACTCAGGGGGCTGTCCAAAGCCCACAGCCCCCCAAACCCAAAAAATCACTCTCATTTCTAAATTCCACTCTCTCTCTTCACAAATCCTAGCTTTCTTCTTCTTCTTTTATCCATCTTCTTCTTCTCCACCATTTCCATTCTCACATCTTCATCAAAACCCTAGTTTTTTTCTCATCATCATCATCTTCTTCTTCTCCACCATTTCCATTATCACCATCTCCATCAAAACCCTAGTTTTCTTCTCTTTTCCAATTTTGATAGCTCCCAAAAAATTAAATAAACCCTAAAATGTATGGAAATAAAGGTTAAGTACTTCTTTCCTCACAAATAATGCATGGAAATAAATCCTAAAATGCATATTTCACTCTATTATCAAGATTAAAATAAACCCTAACATGTTTTTTTTTATTCGGGAATATCGACGTTAGGATTGCCAGAAATAGTGGCAGTCCTGAAAGGAACTTGCTGTACAGCAAGTATCTTTCAGGACTGCCTCAATTTCTGGCAGTCCTCAATATGTCTAGGACTGCCAGAAATTGTGGCAGTCCTATTATAGAGCATGTCCCTTTCAGGACTGCCACAATTTCTGTCAGTTCTTATTACTTCTAGGACTGCTAGAAATTGTGGCAGTCCTGTTATACATCGAGTCTATTTCAAGACTGCCACAATTCCTGACAGTCCTTATTACTTCTAGGACTGCCAGCAATTGTGGCAGTCCTGTTGTACATCGAGTCTATTTCAAGACTGCCACAATTTCTGGCAGGCCTCAATACTTCTAGGACTGTCAGAAATTGTGGCAGTCCTGATATGAACCCAATTATTCTACAACTAGGATTTCTTCCATAGTTTCTTCTA
This sequence comes from Iris pallida, assembly GCA_029216955.1. Taxonomy (NCBI): domain Eukaryota; kingdom Viridiplantae; phylum Streptophyta; class Magnoliopsida; order Asparagales; family Iridaceae; genus Iris; species Iris pallida. The sequence goes on along the minus strand of JANAVB010026999.1, from coordinate 3,125,691 downwards.
CAACTAGGATTTCATGCATAATTCTTCTATTAATAAAGAAAAATTGGTTAATAGACTAATAGATTAATAGATTTGATAGATTTGATAACCTAATTTCTTCTACAACTAGGGTTTCATCCATAATGCCCAAACAAGAAGAAGAAAAATAAAGTAGGGTTTGGAGAAAGAGATCTGAGAAATTAGAAGAGATCTGAGGAATTAGAAGAGAGCAAAAAATTAAAATAAACTAGGTTTGCAAAAGTTGATGTTCTTGTTCTTGTTTTTTTTCTTCTTGTTCTTCTTCTTCTTCTTCTTCTTCTTCTTCTTGTGAGGAATGGAGAGTGAGGAAGAAAACAAAAATTATAACACTTATCTTTTATACCTACCACTTGGATAGCCCTGAGTAATTTTTTCAGTGGCAAACTTGTAAATAATGGAAAACTAATACTTGGACAGCCCTGATCAAAATATGCTGTGCCCTTATAATTTACCTTCATATGTGACTTATGGTTTCAGTTACACTTGGGTGCTCTCGATCTTCTTTGCATGTTTTCTATACTTGGCCTAAATTGTGATGACCTGACTTAACCACTAGTTGGCATTGAACTAATGACTTGGACTTGAGCATGATAATTCTAGGCTATGAATCAGAACTTGACATGAACATGATAATGTGATCTACCTTGACACGATAATTCTTGATAGTGGTCCGTTGTGGCGCACTCTTTACATGATAAGTAATCTAACATGACATGTAAGCCTTGAATGCTGTTGCGACGGCTATCTCAACTCGCTAAGTAAATCTTATCTTGACACCGTGGATGATTATGCCTGTACAAGCTACATGTCTCGTCTTGCATCATGTCTAGGACATGGATTTCTGATTACCACGGTCAGGGATTCATACTGAATCTGACTAGGATAATGACTAGATTGATCAAGTAGCTCATAAAGAGATTTTCCAGTCACAGGCAATCATGTTATCTGAGCGCCTTACGTGGACTTGTAGCCTGCCGTCGAGTAGGACGCATTTCCAGCACACTGTCATATGTTGTACCTCTAAGTCACCTAATCAACTCTCTCAACCTGCGTCAGGATAACATGGATAGTCTGCAGGGCTTGTGACTGTTGGAACATCTCGTTGCATCTTGCTAGTAAATAGGCTTGTGACAACCCTAGTTAGTTAAAGTATCAAGCCATACTCATTGCTTGGCCGTGAATTATGAATGGAATCTAGTCTAGTCTTGTCTAGACAATATCAGTTATGATTACTTCAGTGCATTACTGTTTATGCTTTACTCTTGTCGATAAATGGTTAGAGTCTAAGCTCTGTTCAGGTGAAGGGTTACAATCCCGGTCCTTGTTTGGTTTACGGGTTGTAACTTGGTTACCGAAATAGTTTCTTAATTATTTTATCGTTTATCACCCTATTTTCCTCACTCTAGTTTTCTTGTTATTATTTATGTCTTGTGATCTAATATGCTGGTTTAGTTCCTAAGTGAAGCCTCCCTTGTGGCACTTGCTCTTCTGGGTTCTGACCCAGCTGGTTTTGTATGGCCAGATTTCGGAGTAGCACCGAACAAGTGTTAGCTCGTGTTGAAACTTTAATTTCTGTCTGCCTACGGGCTGTTCCATGATTGACAAATCCTAGGGTTGATCATGTATGACTTAAACTCTTGGTAGTCTTTGTATTTTGTATGAATAGCTTCATGATCATCTGAATATGTAATGTTTGGGATGCCTTACTTTGTACGTCTGATGATCTTACATCTTGTAACAATTACTTGCTTGTTGAGATTGAGACACTAGGCTTGTTCATGACCATAAGAGACTGTTGGCTTGTAGATAAACCATCATGCATCTAGACAGCCATGACCGTATATCAAGGTGGATTATACTTCAATGTACGTAGCTGGCTGTGTCTGTCCCCCGCTTTTCAGTATTCTGGTTCTGGGGCGTGACAGGGATTGCCAAAATTTATTTTATTTTTATTTGTATAAAGGCTATTTTATTTTACAAGTATAAGTAATAATTTAGAAAGTAATATTTTTGGATAAAGAATAAGTTTTATTTTGCATACGAGACACATGAAAATAAATTCATGTATCAATTTTATTTTTGAAATTTATTTGAAATTTATTTTTAATTTCTAAAAAGGTATTTTGAATTGATTTAATATTAATGTTTAAATATTATGGTGATTTAAATTGTGAGTAGATTTGATTAAAATAGTTTTAGATATGTTTAAACTAAAGATGAGATTTACCAAGCTCTAAGTTGGGTTTAGATTTTATTGAATTGATTTTAGATTTATTTAAATTTAATGTGAGATTTATCTAGTGGGTTTTAAATGTCCTCATCTTTATCTAATTTGGATTTCTCCACCCTATATATAGGGGAGCCTTCCCATAATTTTTTCCACAAAATTTCCATCCACCAAAATGTTCGTGTATCGTGTCGGTGTCTACTTCCTCATGTCAGTCGTGATCGCCTTGAGTGTCTTTCCACTAGTTTTACCATTACAGTTACATCATCCACATCGTGTCCGACACACCAGATCATGATTTCCAAAATTTCATGTTATGTCCAACACACCCAATTACGACAACCCTAAATCCCAAAACCCAACCTAATCATATCTTTGCCCTGCAACTGCCATCATGGTCGCTACTGCCGCAACATCCGATCTCGGCCGTCGACAACCCTTACAACTTCCCCGTATCCACCCGATATCCCAACGTTGGCCACTCGCCCTCGAGGCAGAGCCGCCACCGCTGCGGCCACCCTCTCCCTGTCCTCCTCTTTATCGAATCCATCATCACCACCACTTTTAAATTCCTATCACCGCAACCCCTGCCTCGACACCACCGCACCTATGGCACAACACCACCCACGCAGCCTCATTCTACCGCTCAACTACGAGCGTCCAGATCCCGCCCGACCGTCGCTCTCTTCACTGGCCGCCACCGTCGGACACCAGCCTCCGTTGCCTCATCACCACCGTACCGTCGCGGCTACCCTCAACTGTCACGCCCCGCTCCCGTAGGAGCGATCGTCCTCGCTAAGGCGTGATGCCGTACGAGCCTAGATTGCGCTCGTACAAGGCGGGTTCCATAACGGCCGATTTCAGCGGCTGCGACGGGGTCGTCGCACAGAAGTCCCATGCAGAGACATTGAATAATAGCAGCAGAAATTAGAACAAAATACAAGTTATGCAGAAGAAGCTCTTTATTGATATTGAAACAAAGGTTACAATGGGGCGCAAGGCCAAGATTATAAGTCTCTCAAGCTCACTCATCTCACATTACAAGTCACTCAGCTCTCTCTCTCATCTCTCAATACAAGTAACTCAGCTCTCTCTCATCTCTCAATACAACGCTTGAGCCAGCGGAAGCTTCGGAAGGCGACGTCTATACATTATGTCCTGTATAAGTCTTTACTCCATGCGGCCGTACGCTTCGAATCGCCAAGGAACTCCATGCCTCGACGCATCCAAGCGAGCTCCGCACCACGAGCTTCTATATGTGCCTGCACATGTAAACTATGTGGGTGTCAGTACTCAACTGTACTGGTGGAATGAGCTCCTCGCCCATCCATACAAAACCAATACGTTATTTTGCTTTGTGCAACATAGACCCTTCTTATCAATTATCTTTCTACTCTTGCCTTAGGATCAGTTTTAGGACAGACGCCTTGGCCTATTTCGTGTTTCAAGACCATCCCGTGCTTGCAACATCGACGTTACCCTATCAGTCGTGTTTGCCTTACAACACTTAATCAGAGACGCAACTACGCGATGAGGCTCCATTTCCATGTGATCGTGCTAGAAATCCATCGTGCCGTGCCTTGCAACTCAGGGTGACTAAACCATATCGCCGCCTCGCGGCCCTTGCTACTTTGATCACCAACTGACCTAATCAATACTTGTGAATGTTAGTGTCACTCAACTAGCTTTGCCTTGCGGCGGTTTCCCGACTTAAACTCAACCAACTTATACAACTTATATGCCGACAACTCAAGGCTCGACGCCACATCTTGTGCCGAAGCACGTCGCCTATGTTGTAGCCATTCTTAAGCCCAAACATTTGTATTCTAACTGTACACACATTCAACAACTCAACTCAATCCAAAGGCACACACGCGGATTGCCGCCATGCCGACTCATCTATATGATTTGGTCACTGACTCCCAGAGCCATCGTGGACTCCTCTAGCTTTTGTTAGACGGGTGCCCTTTCAGCGCAAGGTAGCTAGCCCCGCTGCAAGTCCCCGTCTAACCCGTGTCCAGCACAGCTAATTACTCGTTTCCAATCGACGGTCGCAACGGTCCCGTGGCCGCCGGGTTGTCGTATAGGGAAATGACCCACCTTGTCGACAAGTTGTCCATGACCATGCAAGACTCGACTCAAACTGACGTCTCACACAGTCATGCTACATCTTTCTTCTGAGACCGCCTCGCCGACCTGTAGCCGCGAGCATACTTCTTTCTCCTTAGACCGCCTCGCCGACCTATAGCCGCGAGGCCTCGCCGACCTGTAGCCGCGAGCATACTTCTTTCTCCTTAGATCGCCTCGTCGACCTGTAGCCGCGAGCGTTCTTTCCATGTCACCATATCATTTTATTCAACTCAAAACGACTATTTGATAGCCCCTTTTCTAAACTCATTTTTGATTCAACCGTGGTACGTGCCTTAAATACTAAGTCCGTGCATCGTACCTTAAGTCAACCGTGTTCTACGCAACACTCCTGCCCAAGTCGACGGGCCTGGAGATCGTGGGACTACTTAACTTTGACAAACCGCGAAAGAGAGAGACGATACTTGTAATGTCTTAGGTCGACCGACATGACTTTGCCTAACTTTACTTTGCAACAACTTGACGAGCAAAGGCTGCATCAAGCCTTGCGTCGTGGGAACGTGCCGTGCACGCGTTCGACTTTGAACAACCAAGTTATTTGAGGTGCCTAGACTTATGCCACAAGTCGTGCAATACAACTTAACCTGTCGGCGTACAGAGGCTATGCCACGCCTTGGGCGAAGAGACCGTGCATGCTTTATGAAGCATTTATGCGGGCGACGCCTATGAATTTGGCTAACTCTTAGCTTGTGGCGAAGACCAACTTTTCCTTCTTCCAAGCTATGGAACAAAGGACCGAGTCTCATTTTTAAAGCACGCCGTGCACCATCTCTAAGCCAACCGTTGGACCTTTCCATATTCTAACTCGATTCGACCCGTCGGGATTATTCCCTTTAGCTATGTGGATTCATCTCTTTTATTATCAAGCCTACTTGTGCAAGTTGAAAACAAGCGATGTATTATGTGAAGGCAAAGATGAGACGAGTTCACCGAAACTACCCCACCTGAGCGAGCGATCGCCTTGACCGAGCGAGCCTTCGAGCAGCCGTTGCAAGGCTAAGGCCGAACGCCGTCAGCGTTTCGATTCCTCCGATTGACTGAGTGGGACGGGGCACTACATCATACACCACTCAGAAAAAGTTTCGTCCTCGAAACTAACTGAGTACTTACTTATCGTCTTATCACTTGTTTCAACATTCAAGGACTACTCTCGCACGCACTACTCTTGTGCATTTCCCAAATCCGAGCCACGCTCGTGCTACCCAAAATCTTTTCTTCAAAACTTACGATCTCAAAATCCTCGACACTTTTTCGTTCCTCAAGTCTCACTTGAATTCAACGTATCACTTAGTATGGATCGTGTACATATTCTAGGCGTCCCCAAAATACATGCATTTCAGCCAAGTCTCGTGATAGCGAATTCTGCCATTACCACTCGAGTCGGATCGTGCACGCATTCAAGCGTCCTTGATATACATGCATGTCAGTCGAGGCTCATGAGTGGTATTTTTATATTCTCGAATCATTCCATTCATCAATACCAATATCCCAACCAATTAATCCTCAAGATCACTCGTACCGATACTAGCTCTCGCAACATGGATGTCTTACCTAACCGCTAGGCTATGTCTTTAGACTAGGTCATTCGTCAGTATTGGAATCATAGTTCCCAAACAACAATATCAACACTGACCCCATCCTAAGGTCAAACCAAGTTGATAATACGGGGTTTTCTACCCAAGCTCACAACACTCTGATTTCTAAACTTCGAGCATAGATTGCCTACACACATCCCAATATTTGTCGGGTCCGAGTCATTCAGCAAAGCCATCCTATGATAAGTCACGTTTCAACCCACTCCTTGACATATCAATATCACTCGTTCATCAAGCCATTTCGCATAGTCTATCTCTCCGAACACGTTCGGTATAGTTCGCCTATCAATCCTTCTCAATTCAAGCACGCTATGATGCAATTCGTCGCTAACCAAAATTTCACATTCCACATTTCCTAAGTCATCTATTACAATTCACGTAATCGATCATGAGTTCGTCTAGCTTAACAATATGTTGTGCTCCGATCTCACGCGAGTCAGATTATCCACGGTGGGCATGAATCACCATGCACGCTCCCGCGGGATAATTATCCTCATCGGGACGTAACTTTTGTTTTACGTCTAGACTAATTCATTTTCGATGCGCGGATTGGACCTACTCGATCCTCAAGTTTATTCAATCATCAATCGTAAGTCCTAACATCCCCGAATTTTCCTTTGCATCAAACCAACAAGTCGAGACAATCAAAGTTGCCGCATCCTGATTTTTCGAGTTCGATCATTCCCGCGACATGAATCACCATGTCAGCGCTCACGCGGAACAATCGCCCCAAATCTGACGCAACGCATGTGCGAGGCTGGAGTTACGCTCGCGCATGACAAGAATGTCGACGCTGTGGTTATCTGCGTAACCCTCAAGACACAATCATTTTCATCCAACATTCATCTCAATCAAAATTCTAAGTATAGCATCCAACTGAACAATAATACTTGCACGATCGTCTTTTGCCGAATTAGAGTACCCCCGAGTTATCGCGTATCAGTCTTTGATACGCCTCAATACCATCGACGATATGCGTAACCTGACGATCTTCCTTTGCAACCAAATTTTGAGTTGTGCGAATGATGCCATCGTCCGACTGGATAATCTCCTCGACATTCAAAATCAATTTTGATCATTATCGCTCGAATCATTCACAACATCAATTTCCTTAAACCCAAATTTGCATATTATTCATCCGTCTATCTTAAGTCATCGACCAACGTATTTCCTCAATTTGCATCGTCCCTTTGCTAACTCAATTCATCGGACGACATCCATTCCAATCCTCAGAGTCATTTTCACACATTCGAATCAACTTTTTCATGCGCGCTATCCTCTTGTCGTGCTAACTTTTCGTATACGATTCGTATCGATTTCCTCGATCAAGTCATCCATTCGCTACACCTTAACTTTTCCTCGATTTGATTTTACCTACTCAATCATTTTCATGTTTCATACTCGTGCAATCTCAATCCCGTGCACATTCCGTGCGCGTCAATTTTCAGGTTGTTCGAATCGACTCGTCAAAACTCAAGACAATATTTTGCTCAATCATATTCAATCTAAGGCTTTGCATCAACGTGACGCTTGCTGATAGACTCATCGACACTCCACATCCTCAATCGATCGATCGACATTCCTGAGACTATCGCATACACCACTCAGGAATGAAGTCATTCAACAAATCCTCAAAACTATCATTCGAATCAAAATCTACTTCCTCGAATTTCTGTCCGAACGATTCCTAAAATTTCAAGCACGCTCACCTTATATCGCACTGACGATAACATCGTCGTTCGATAGCACCCCTATCGATAATCATCCCATTTTACTCAATCGAGTTCAACTCATTCTTGCTTAACACTATTCAATTCCCGCACTCAACTTTTCTAAGGTCGACGCAACTTTGGTGTATATGCCTAGCCCAACTTAGCCAACCGTGCTTACGTAAACCATCTTTTTCTTTCTTGTCAAAAGCTGTTCTCCTATATTTTGCAAAATAGTTAGACTTATTGTATGGACATCCCGTGGGACATTTAAGAGAGAGCGCACCAACGATATCGACTTGCGAAAGCACAATTCAGAGTTTGCGGAAATAACGGAGTTAAAGAATTCAATCGATAGTCCAAGGACGTAAAGCCGTGCTCTGATACCATTATGTCATGTCCCGCTCCCGTAGGAGCGATCGTCCTCGCTAAGGCGTGATGCCACACAAGCCTAGATTACGCTCGTACAAGACGGGTTCCATAACGGCCGATTTCAGCGGCTGCAACGGGGTCGTCGCACAGAAGTCCCATGCAGAGACATTGAATAATAGCAGCGAAAATTAGAACAAAATACAAGTTATGCAGAAGAAGCTCTTTATTGATATTGAAACAAAGGTTACAATGGGGCGCAAGTCCAAGATTACAAGTCTCTCAAGCTCACTCATCTCACATTATAAGTCACTCAGCTCTCTCTCATCTCTCAATTCAAGTCACTCAGCTCTCTCTCATCTCTCAATACAACGCTTGAGTCGGCGGAAGCTTCGGAAGGCGACGTCCATATATTATGTCCTGTATAAGTCTTTACTCCATGCGGCCGCACGCTTCGAATCGCCAAGGAACTTCGTGCCTCGACGCATCCAAGCGAGCTCTGCGCCACGAGCTTCTATCTGTGCCTGCACATGTAAACTATGTGGGTGTCAGTACTCAACTGTACTGGTGGAATGAGCTCCTCTTCCACCCATACAAAACCAACACGTTATTTTACTTTGTGCAACATAGTCCCTTCTTATCAATTGTCTTTCTACTCTTGCCTTAGGATCATTTTTAGGACAGACGCCTTGGCCTATTTCGTGTTTCAAGACCATCCCGTGCTTGCAACATCGACGTTACCCTATCAAGTCATGTTTGCCTTACGACACTTAATCAGAGACGCAACTATGCGATGAGGCTCCATTTCCATGTGATCGTGCTAGGAATCCATCGTGCCGTGCCTCGCAACTCAGGATGACTAAACCATATCGCCGCCTCACGGCCCTTGCTACTTTGATCACCAACTGACCCAATCAAGACTTGTGAATGTTAGTGTCACTCAACCAGCTTTGCCTTGCGGTGGTTTTCCGACTTAAACTCAAACAACTCAACCAACTTATGCAACTTATATGCCGACAACTCAAGACTCGACGCCACGTCTCGTACCGAAGCACGTCGCCTATGTTGTAGCTATTCTTAAGCCCAAACATTTGTATTCTAACTGTACACACATTCAACAACTCAATTAAATCCAAAGGCACACACGCGTATTGCCGCCATGCCGACTCATCTATATGATTTGGTCACTGAATCCCAGAGCCATCATAGACTCCTCTAGCTTTAATTAGACGGGTGCCCTTTCAGCGCAAGGTAGCTAGCCCCGCTGCAAGTCCCCGCCTAACCCGTGCCCAGCACAGCTAATTACTCGTTTCCAATCGACGGCCGCAACGGTCCCGTGGCCGCCGGGTTGCCGTGCAGGGAAACGACCCACCTTGTCGACAAGTTGTCCATGACCATGCAAGACTCGACTCAAACTGACGTCTCACACAGTCATGCTACATCTTTCTTCTGAGACCGCCTCGCCGACCTGTAGCCGCGAGCATACTTCTTTCTCCTTAGACCGCCTCGCCGACCTATAGCCGCGAGGCCTCGCCGACCTGTAGCCGCGAGCATAATTCTTTCTCCTTAGACCGCCTCGCCGACCTGTAGCCGCGAGCGTTCTTTCCATGTCACCATATTATTTTATTCAACTCAAAACGACCATTTGATAGCCCTTTTTCTAAACTCACTTTTGATTCAACCGTGGCACGTGCCTTAAACACTAAGTCCGTGCATCGTGCCTTAAGTCAACCGTGTTCTACGCAATACTCCTGCCCAAGTCGACGGGCCTTGAGATCGTGGGACTACTTAACTTTGACAAACCGCGAAAGAGCGGGACGATACTTGTAATGTCTTAGGTCGACCGGCATGACTTTGTCTAACTTTACTTTGCAACAAATTGACGAACAAAGGCTGCATCAAGCCTTGCGTCATGGGAACGTGCCGTGCACGCGTTCGACTTTGAACAACCAAGTTATTTGAGGTGCCTAGACTTATGCCACAAGCCGTGCAATACAACATAACCCGTCGGCGAGCAGAGGCTATGCCACGCCTTGGGCGAAGAGACCGTGCATGCTTTATGAAGCATTTATGCGGGCGACGCCTATGAATTTGGCTAACTCTTAGCTTGTGGCAAAGACCAACTTTTCCTTCTCCCAAGCCACGGGACAAAGGACCGAGTGTCATTTTCAAAGCACGCCGTGCACCATCTCTAAGCCGACCGTTGGACCTTTCCATATTCTAACTCAATTCGACCCGTCGGAATTATTCTCTTTAGCTATGTGGATTCATCTCTTTTATTATCAAGCCTACTTGTGCAAGTTGAAAATATGCGATTTATTATGTGAAGGCAAAGATGAGGCGAGTTCACAGAAACTACCCCACCTGAGCGAGTGGTCGCCTTGACCGAGCGAGCCTTCGAGCAGCCGTTGCAAGGCTAAGGCCGAACGCCGTCGGCATTTCGATTCCTCCGATTGACTGAGCGGGACGGGGCACTACATCACACGCCGTTACCCCAAAAATACTACCACCTCCATCACCAAACCCACCACTAGAATCACCACTCTCACGCCAAGCCGAGTCCCCTCTCCACCCCAGACCGCAGTGGCCAACACCTCATCGTACCCGGCCCTATTCCCAACCACCAGTATCGCCTCGAGAGCCGGCGACCACCACCATGCTCTCTCTTGAGATTCGAGATCTGGCCGATAAATGTGTCACGCCCCGACCCGGAATCATCCGAATCATCGTCCTCGCAGGGGGCGTGATGCCGCACGAGCCTGGAATTGCGCTCGTGCAAGGCAAGATGACAAGTTCTCAAATGGTTATCTTTTGATTCGATATTTACAACGATAGGAAAACAGAGTATACGAAACAATTCTTTTTATTGATATTCGAAACTGAATTACAAAGGCTTTCGATAGCCTAACAATATATGCCAGATTGACTACAACACTTAGGTTCTCTCTTACCCACAAAGGATTTCACCGTTCCATACATCATGCCTTCTATATCTCGGCCGCATCAATCCTGTCGCGAGTCCGAGCGTCAAGCGATCGCACGCTTCAATACGCTTCGGCATTCCAAGCCTCAACGCGTTCAAGCAACGCTTCGCCGCGAGCAATCCATTCCCTGCACCCTGCATGAAGCTGGTGGGGGATCAGTACATTCGTCCTCGCATGTACTGAAGCAAAGATCTTTCTTTCCAGACCGACATTTTTAATGTTCATGTTGAGTCATGCAACATAGCTTATGATCTTGCTATGTTATCCTTAGGGTCAATTTCATGGCATATTCGAAAGCGTAAAGCATGTTATCATAGCAAGCATGTTATCGAATTGAATAGGCAAGCAAGTAATCTCGTGTTTGATTCGTGGCGCGACTTACAAAGTCGACGCACTCGCCCTTGCTCCGACGCAAGGTGAATACGCCTATCCGTTTTCCCTATCATGTTATAAGTGCCCTCTATTCGGATCCATCCATGCAAGATATACGCATACCTTTCACTTCCAAACCCATCGCCCTTAACTATATGAAGGTCACTAGCTTGTCAAGCTAGAATGGACTTATATTTATCGAATCGAAATTGTAAGACGAAAATCACCCAGTTATGGTTGCTAACCACACATCCGAGGACCCCCGAAGTACTCGTGTAAGTGGCTTATCACATTCACTAGACAGTCGCTACCCGTCTAGTCGAAGTGCACCAACAATACCGATTATTACAGTCCCTCCTAGGCCGAACGGTCCCAGCGCCCTGGTGATCACGTTCGAGGGAAGAAACACCCGTGCACGGGCAATAGTCTTTAAGTCCATTTGACCATGCAACGAATCTTATATTTCATACAACCAAGCAAGTTCGCTTATCTCTATTTCAATTGGCACAACACCCTAATGTTCTCAACGAACGCCCGAAGGCCGCTAACATTTCGAAGGGCACCATGCCGCATTATCATCTCGTATTTCTCCGTTAACTTTCTATATTCTTACGTTTCATTCTTCGTTTCAATGTTTCAATGGCATCATGCCTCAACTCAATGCTCGTCAACCGAACGACCCGAAGGTCTCGAACACCTTTCGAGGCATTATGTCAAATCCGACAGTTCCGCCACATTCATGCCACAACTGTATTCCTTCGCAACGAAGCCATCTTTTATTATCTCGTGCATGCAGGCACGTTTCGATCGTATTTTCGATGTTCTATGACTTAGCATTCAATGTCCGTGGCTTGCGCGCTAGGGCGCTCGCCTATTGTCTTTCAATGTTCTAGCCGTTCTAACTCGTGTGCGAAGGCACGGTATGGTTCGTGCACTAAGGCACTCGCCGAGTACAGTTATCCCATGTTATTGCGGCTTGCGCGCCGAGGCGCTCACCTTTGCGATATCCAATGTTCCATAGCGACTCGTACGTTTGCCGTACGATTCATTTCAATTATTCTATCTAGTGTTTGACACACACTACGTTTATCTCTCTATCGAGCCACGCCCGTGGCGTTTGATAGGTTAACTCAGCATACAATGATATATTTGACTTATCGAATGAAGGAGTAAAAAGAAGTCAATCCTCCCACCTTGAGTCGATATGCCTTCGTCGTTTTGCCGAGCCGATGCGGCTCGATTTCCCAACTTCGTTGCACGGCCACTCTCCTGGCTTAGCCATTCGAGCACTTCGTGCTTCATTGAATCATACGTCCGATTTGCCTTAGCGTGTCCAAGTCTCAGCCCGTCACAAGGCGTCGATTTGGTTCCGCGGACCCCTTACTAAATATTGCCGAAGATCGACCTCTAATATTTTTTCGTCAAAGTATAACCTGCACACGAAACCAACTAAAATCAATACTTGTATTGATTCGGACTTGCGCCTTGGTCGATTCGATTTCTTAGAATCTTCGAGCCGATTCAACGCACTCATCCTTTGGGGCAACGCGGCGCTTCGCATCGATTCACTCGATGCATTCTTCGGGACAGGCAACTCTTCGCATCGACTTAGTTCGATGCGTTGCTCGGGACAACGTAACTCTTCGAGTCAACGACTCAGCATAATGCACCGTGCGGAGCGGGGCATTACAGAATATACCACTCAAAACAAGGTTCGTTCCGAACCGAAACCAATACTAAATTTCCAAGGGTTTCATTAGATCGTTCCACGATCTCGTCGCACTATCGTTTGGATCGTACAACTTAGTTTGGAATCATACACATATTTTAGGCGTTCCACCAATATATGTATTTCAGCCGAGCTCAGTTGTAAGATATCGGAACAACGCAAACACGTAACTCTTATTCTCAATAGCTTGCCATCTCGTATTCTCGATCGGACTTGGCTCTATTACTTGTTCTCGCAATTCTAGCACACATGCATATTGATACATACGCGATCCTCCAACAAAAGTCAAGGCACACGATGCGATTCAAAAATCGTATTTCTCACTTTGTATGTTTCATCGGGACTATCAATTCCACGCGTCGCGTCAAGCCGTCGCGCATCCGATTACAACGAGTCTCCGCAATACCTTGCGTTCGGCGTCACTATCCAACGATTTCTGATGTTTCACTTCGTATCCTATCTCGACATGGTTCTCTTTTGTTGACTTGCAAAAGCATCAACGTTCAGGACTACGTCCGCTAGGTTACTTATATAGCCACCGTGCTCAAATCCTTCCGACACAAGTTTAAATTGACATTGCACAAAGGCCATAATCTATCTGACACAAATTTACTTCGAGTCGACAATGTTCAAGGCAACGACCGCCTTAGCACGAATGTCCTTATGACGCATCCTACATTCAATTTCCTAACAAGTAGGAATTCACTAGCCAAATTCCCAACTTATCCGTCTCGCAACATCGAATATGAGTTCGATTCACGCAAGCTCAATTGCAAGGTGAATCCGAATCTAATGACATGACTCGTAAGTCAGTTCCTTATTGTTCTCTCTCGTGCATAGCACGATTCTCGCAATCGCCTAGAGTTATCGTCAATATGCATCGCGTTAATTTGTTATCGATGCAATCCCATATGCGATATCGCATGGGTCATCTTACGGTCTGCAGCATTCAATTTGATTTGGCGGTCAAGTCTTCTAGGGTTAGCTGCCCCGAAGCTACGCTCGATAATTGTGGATCATCACCGAAGGACAGTGTACTACGAACCATGCTATATCTTATTTCGGAGCCAAATCACATTCCGACGATTCTATGCGACTATCCAAATTTCCGAACAAAACCATTTCTATCGGCGCAATCTTAGCGCAACTATCCTCCGAGTAAGGTCATGCACTCCGTCGATGATTCTGCTATTCACGACGCATCTACTCGCATTGAGTTCGAGTCTATCTTATTTCGCGGTCGACACACGAGATGCTATACGCATCGAGCAATCGTCGATGACTTATAGTCTCGCCCTGATAAATCACAAAATTTACGATCAACCAAGTTCGTTCATTCTCGTATCGTTACTTACAAAATTTCATAGCGCGAGGCACACTCTATTTTGTATTCTCACATCGTTTACGTTTCCTTACGTATCGATCTCGATACGCCGTATCCATTTCGATAACGTAGGGGTCAACTTTGAATCCGTTTCAACGTCAACTTAGCTCGCATCGCATACATCCAAGTTCGCAACGAACTTTTCCATACGCATCAACTTGTTTTTCGATTCGCCGCATCCTGCTATACTTTGATCGCGTAACTGAGTTACCGATTATCCAACATCGAGCCCTCAAGTCATACGATCTCGCCCTCTAAGTTTCGTGTGTTTTCGGTCGTACTCAAATGAGTTTCGCCGTAACGTAACCAACTATTTCTTAGGCACGATTACTCCCTTTCAACCAACTCTTCACCGAAGTTGCACATCGTACGATTCGATTACAATTCGCATCGCCCCACATTTCTATCGAAATCGCAAATCGTGCGATTCGATTCGCCTAGCCGAACATTCCTATTGAGATCGCAAGTCGTGCGATTCGATTCGCCTCGCCCAACATTTTCATCGAGCTCGCAAGTCATGCGGTTCGATTTCAACGTTTCGAATTTTCTATCCCGTCGATCCGATCATTGCCTCAAGGCATAATCGTTTCGCTAGTCTCGGTCGTCCGACCGACTTATAAATTCCATCCGACGTATCGCTCATTGATACGAGTCTCGCCTTATCGTCCCAACCGATTTTCGATGATCACTTGCATCAACATACCGTCATACAAATTTTCAATCGAGTCTCGGTGCTATCCCGTCCGTTGCGAACAAACCTTTCGCAATTCTCACAATGCATCGATGCAATTCATCGCACAAGTGGTACACCATATACCACTCAGAATCGAGCCATTCATGGCATCGGTGGTATGCCATATACCACCCAAAAATCAAGTTACTTCCGTCGCAACGTACTCTCTACGAACCAACGATCTCTTCCGACTCACGATTTCCGCAGTGATCGTGCTTGATCACAACCGTAACTTCGATTAAATCGAATCCGAAATAACTCGGCGAATGTTTTCATTTGCCAACACAAGCTCGGTGCGCAACCGAACCGATTTTCCTTTCTCTATTTATAACGTTTGTTTTCTTCCGTTGCATCTTTGTGCAAAAATTCATTCTCGATATCCGTTGCACTTCGTGCAGCGATTACTTTGATACACGTTGCACCACGTGCAATAATTTTACTTCCGGTACGCATTGTACCTCGTGCAACGATTTTATTTTCGATACGCATTGCACCTCATGCAACATTTTATTTCCGATACGCATTGCACCTCGTGCAAAATTTTATTTCCGACATTCAAAGTCAATGCTCAAATCCGTTCAACACATTCGATATTGACTTTCATTTTCTTTCCAACGCATCATTTACAATCAACGCGTGGCAATTGCTGCAGCAACATTCCACGATCTTCATTGTATCGATGCAACCAACATTTCTCGTATCGTTCGTTGCAACCAACGAATATCTCGAATTACGATTCACGACATATTGCATCCACAGCAACAATTCCTCGAATTCATATCTCGCAACATGTTGCACTTACGCAACAAACATTTCCCGACTTTTCCAGCAACACCATGTAATTTCCAAACAACACGCGGCAAAATTACATAATTTGTATTAGACTTATTGTATGGAACATCCAGTGCGGCATCGAGTAGAGTCAAGAGTGATTTCGATTGGTGGTGGGCAACGTTTTGGAACTGAAATGAAGCAAGCGTCCAGAGGAAATTGAGCCTAGAGCTCTGATACCAATTTGTCACGCCCCGACCCGGAATCACCCGAATCATCGTCCTCGCAGGGGCGTGATGCCGCACGAGCCTGGAATTGCGCTCGTGCAAGGCAAGATGACAAGTTCTCAAATGGTTATCTTTTGATTCGATATTTACAACGATAGGAAAACAGAGTATACGAAACAATTCTTTTTATTGATATTCGAAACTGAATTACAAAGGCTTTCGATAGCCTAACAATATATGCCAGATTGGCTACAACACTCAGGTTCTCTCTTGCCCACAAAGGATTTCACCGTTCCATACATCATGCCTTCTATATCTCGGCCGCATCAATCCTGTCGCGAGTCCGAGCGTCAAGCGATCGCACGCTTCAATACGCTTCGGCATTCCAAGCCTCAACGCGTTCAAGCAACGCTTCGCCGCGAGCAATCCATTCCCTGCACCCTGCATGAAGCTGATGGGGGATCAGTACGTTCGTCCTCGCATGTACTGAAGCAAAGATCTTTCTTTCCAGACCGACATTTTTAATGTTCATGTTGAGTCATGCAACTTAGCTTATGATCTTGCTATGTTCTCCTTAGGGTCAATTTCATGGCATATTCGAAAGCGTAAAGCATGTTATCATAGCAAGCATGTTATCGAATTGAATAGGCAAGCAAGCAATCTCGTGTTTGATTCGTGGCACGACTTACCAAGTCGACGTACTCGCCCTTGCTCCGACGCAAGGTGAATATGCCTATCCGTTTTCCCTATCATGTTATAAGTGCCCTCTATTCGGATCCATCCATGCAAGATATACGCATACCTTGCACTTTCAAACCCATCGCCCTTAACTATATGAAGGTCACTAGCTTGTCAAGCTAGAATGGACTTATATTTATCGAATCGAAATTGTAAGACGACAATCACCCAGTTATGGTTGCTAACCACACATCCGAGGACCCCCGAAGTACTCGTGTAAGTGGCTTATCACATTCACTAGACAGTCGCTACCCGTCTAGTCGAAGTGCACCAACAATACCGATTATCGCAGTCCCTCCTAGGCCGAACGGTCCCAGCGCCCTGGTGATCACGTTCGAGGGAAGAAACACCCGTGCACGGGCAATAGTCTTTAAGTCCATTTGACCATGCAACGAATCTTATATTTCATACAACCAAGCAAGTTCGCTTATCTCTATTTCAATTGGCACAACGCCCCAATGTTCTCAACGAACGCCCGAAGGCCGCGAACATTTCGAAGGACACCATGCCACATTATCATCTCGCATTTCTCCGTTAACTTTCTATGTTCTTACGTTTCATTCTTCGTTTCAATGTTTCAATGGCATCATGCCTCAACTC